>VDFB02344110.1:0-201619 GCA_007258455.2 Sequoia sempervirens
CAATCTATTAGAATTGACAAACTTTCGACAGATTTGAGAAGAGTATGAATTTATGCACTTGTCACGAAAAGCTCCTATTGAGTGTCCTCCTGGGACAGTTTTTCCCTAGGGCAAATGGGTCTTGCTATAGGGATCCAAAATTTGTTTTCATAGTCCTTTGCTCTTGGATCTACACTCCCGATTCCTTCGGATTTCACAATCGGAAAGTCGGAACCACTCATTATAGAGCCCCTTTAGCTCATCAATTGATAAGTAGGAGGTATATTCCACAGCGTGTCAAATTATGATATTGCTATCAGGATTCAACCATGTAGTTTTACGAGTCAAACTCATTGACCTATGTTTCATTAGTGTTTCACAAGAACCGATATCTCATGATAATGAATGGTCCACATAGCACTCATTGCATCTAGGTGATGCTCACAACGGTGAAGCAATGGGCCTTCCCGGGAGGTCACCCATCCCAACACTACTCTAGCTCAAGCGCGCTTAACCACACAACCAACTAGAAATGTGGAAAATACAAAACCCGAACAGGAGTGATATTTGAAGGTGCCAAGTTACAAAAACTCATCAGAAATATCAAACAACCCCTCTGGCAATCATCACAAAACCCGATACTAAATACGATGCTAACATAACCAAAAACAGGGACATTACATTTTGTAGCTGTATTTTTTTCAAAACGCTATTTTTTTTCAAAAAATTGAGTGTTTTTTAAGATGTTGATTTTTGCCAAGTACTCTTTAAGTCCAAGTTTGCGAACTATGGTTGAGACGATGCATATAGAAGGGAGAGATATTGAAGATATCTTTTAGATAACGACATGCACAATTGATGGCATCTAACCTAAATTTGAGGGCTCCCTTTAATGGGATAGCACATTTGAATCAAACTTTGGCAATTGGCAAGTGGTTGATGACCATGAACTTGTGGGGAAAATGTGTGCAACAATTTTCCATCCTATGTGATGTGTACTTGCCATTTCTATGATGCCTCCTAAATTGCATGATTGCCCCATGAAATTTGTTAGGGTACCAAAAAAGCAATGTGCCATGATATTAGTGAGAGCTTTAAGCATGTGCATCAACTTTGCTGCATCATAGCCATGCCATACTTCAATGAGACTGACAATCCTATTGAGTACTACAACAAATTGGAGCAATTCTTCCCCAAAGAGCTTGCTCGTTTCACCACCATTCCACACACTCTTCAACATATTCATACTCGACAGTGGGTTGGACATCAATCTTTAATCAACACTTTATCAACGCTCCACACATTGTTTCTCTTTCAATTTCTTGCATCCAGAGTGCAACACACTCTTTGCTACACTGGAAAGACCTCTGCTTGGTTGCATGTTGGAATGTGTGAGGGTATTTAGGGCCCAATTGTGTCAAAATTGCTGGTCAATCACACCAATGCATATAATTGCAAATACTTCAAGTGGCTTTGCACTCCCTCAGTATGCGTAGAACAAATTTCATTGGGAGACTTCTTTGGGTCAAATAAAGGAGGACCTTGTGCACACTTTTAGCTTTATGAATCCCACTATTGGACCTGATGGACACTTAACAATATGAAATTTGTGCTATTTAGTAACCAACCCAAATATGTTAGTGTGGTTCATGCATTAATTAGTGGTAAGGACTTGGGGACTAGGCCCTTAGTTGCTTTTAGATGGAATACCAGTGGCACGTCAATGTTTTATTCAACAATGCAGAAGGATGAACTAATAGAGAATTATGCATTGTGCAACTTTCAACTTATTGCTAGTGAAGGGGAGGATGTTGTCAAAGATGTAGAAGCTGAGAAGAATGCTTACTAGAATGGGACCCTCAAGGCAATTGAAGTCAACATTGGTGTTGATGAAGTACCAACAATTGTTACAATTGGGATTATAGATGCTCTTGTGTAGGTATTTTGACTCTTGCATGAATATGCAAATTTTTATTTCCATTATGGGTACCATGAGATGAAGGGCCTACATCCTTGCTTGAGAAAAATGTGGATTTGACTTAAGATACCATTAGTTCTATATTGAAGAAGAAGATAAAGGTAAGACAACTTTTGTTATAGAGTGGGACAACTTTGACTACAATGTTATGTAGTTTGGTCTCAAGAATGTGCTTGCAACATTTCCACACATTGTGGTAAACACTTTTAAAAACTTTATCTATGAATATTTAGAGGTGTTTACTTGCTATCTAGATATGCAATCACCTAAGCATAATAAACTGGTTTTTACATTCATGATTGATTCATATGAGAATAGTAGAGTATTTCAAAAGATATACAATGGTTTCTTTTATTCATTCAATGGTCTTATAAAAAAATGGGGAAGGGAATAATTTTCCAACACTATCTCTTTTCCCAACTTCAGAAGAACTATATAAGCTTGTTGATAGTTGTTGAGGAATTCCAACCATCGACAACTACTCAAAACTAATTCAATCAATTGACAAGGCATAACCATTCTCACCAACTAACTAAAAGTACAACACAACTAATATAGAAATTATCTAATATGTATTTTATTCTATCTACATCAATCCACCAAAAGAAAAGTCATCTTCCATATGACAAAAAGTAGACTAAATAATCATGATTGAGGGGCCAAGTTAGGAGATGTCCTTGGTAATGTAGACATTGAAGAGGAAGGAGTCGAGTGTTGAGAAGCAATTGTGCACAATTTGTAGACTTCCTTTGTTCTTTGCTTCAAATGGTGAGATGCCAAGAGTTCCCTCTGCCAAGAAGTTTTAACTATCTATATTGCCTCCATGAGCTGAGCTTTTGCCTTCTCATTGACAAGTCTCCATTCAACAATTTCCTTGTCCTTATGAACAATTTCCTTGTCTTGGTTAGCCACCTTAGCCTTTTCCAATTATGTGAGCTAGGTCTGCTATGCAATTTGTGCTTGGAATTGAAGACTTTGGTCATCCAATTTTTCTCTTAATTTCTTGGAAATATGTTTGGATTCATCAATTTGTATCCCAATTGAGCATTGTGTTTCCATTTTAGTCTATAGTATGAGGTACACATAGTAAAATCTATACTCAATAGAATATAATGCATCCAAAACTTGCCATCCAAACCACCAAAAGAAGGGAGCATCTGAATGGGAATTCTCTAATGCTTCATTTTAGGTGTCTTTGTGGTAGGCCATCCATGAGAAAAATATTCTAATGAACTCTTCAAGGCTCTTACCCTCAACAAAGTGTTGAATCCGTTGAGCCTCTTGTAGAATCAAATGAGGGAGAGTGTTGTCCTACTTTGGTGCAATATCAGGAACCTCACACATGATGTGTGCCATTGGCTCTAAGTCTTGAATATATTGCTAAATGGTTCCAAGGGGATCACTGGAATCTATTTTGTAAATCTGAATGGTGATGTCATCGTCGTCACTATGGACTGGGCTATGTGACTCATCATGCAATTGTTGAGGACTTCTCTCTTACTGAAGAATAGGGAGTGGCTGAGTATTTTGTTCTAACTGTTGCTTTGTTTTCTATGTAGGGGTCAAGGGAGGATACTCTATGATGTCAATGGGATGACCCTGATAAAGTCAACCACTTGTATACATGTTGTGAGTCTTCCTTGGATAATTCTACATGTGGCATCTGGAGGAGGTTTTACAAGTGTGGTGCTAGAAGGAGATGTTATTTCTACAATTTCAACTTCCACATCCCCTTCACTATCACCTTCCTTTATGGGTTTTTCTTCTTCAGAAGATGATTCAACCTATGTATTTTTATTTTTTCTTGTAATGGTCTTGGTTTCCTTTCCTTTCCCTGCCATGACTTGTAAACCCAAATACTTCCATTTGAAGATAGAGGGCCGAGAAGGCTCATATTTGGTATTTGACTAAAATTTACCAGCTACCATTTATGGTATCTGCGTACAAAATTGCATCTAGAAACAATGCAATTGCTTGTTCTGTCATGTAGAAAGCTTTGTGCTTCAAAGATAAGAACTCTTGTATTCTTACTGATAGTAGTTCCATCTATTTAGAAATTTATCCCTTGCTTAGCTCAACCATGTATGTAGTCATTCAAACAACAATTTATGAAGCCCGTTTAGCTCCCATTAACTAGCTTTTAACAAGATCTAGCATGCATCTCCACTCATAATTTGCTAGATTATCCTTTTGGAGACCCCTATTTTCCTTGCTTCAGATGTTTGCTTGTTCTTGATATGTGAGGTTGTCCCTACGTAGTATTTGGATAGCTACTTCTTTTTGGATTTAATAGACATGAGTTGTGGGTTTCAATATTGGCATCCCTGAACATGGGATGCCAAATACTCAAAAAAAATCAGCAGTGTATGTGATACTAACTTCTGAATCCATGTATTGTATTGTGGGTTTTTGTTCTTTATTATAATTTGATATCATGCTTATTAAATAAGGTTCAAACTCTTAAATTAAAATAAGGGACTTGTATCATTCTCTCTACCTAAGCCGCCAAAACCAAGGCAGCTTTGAGTAGGAGATCTTCTAGATTATTTACCCACCATGACCAACATTCTATAGATGCAAGGCTCTCCTAAGTGAGAGATCTACAGTTTTGATTCGCTTCATTTGTGGTTCTCTTTGTTTCCCCTTTCCTTTCGTTCTTTTCAACATACCATGCTTATTAAATAAGACTCAAAATTTTGGAATTTAAAATAAGGAACTTGTATCATTTTTTCTACTTGAACAAAAGCTAAGATAGCTATGATTAGGTAATCTTGATTATTTACTCACCATGACCTACATTCCATAGGTGTAAGGCTCTCCTAGGTGAGAATTTTTGTGGTATGTTCCTTTCATTTGTAGTTCTCTCTATTGCCCCTTTCCTTTCATTCTTTTCATCAACGCTTTCCCTTGTGTGCCACTATCTTTTTCAAGGGCTTTGTCTATAGCTATTTTTAGGATTTTTGGTTTACGTGTCGAGGAGCTACTTATTAATTCACTATTTGATGCTTTCTTTTTCCCTTTTCCTGCCATGATCTCTACTTGTAGTTGTTGAACTTCTTGAACTCCAAAGTCTCTGAATAAATGTGCTGCTAACTATAGCCATAATTGATTTAAAAATCTCAAAGCTCAAACAAGTAGTTGTTTGAACTAATTTTGAATACTTTCCCCTTATGCCGTATTGTTGACGTTGACTATAGAAGATGTATGCAAAAAAAATGTTCTATGCAATAAAAATGTACTAACCTTTTGGTAGGCAATTGAAGTTGATAAACTATATAGTTAATAAAAGACCAATTCCTTTTAGCCAAATTTTGAATGTAATTCAATTTTTGTTTGAACTAGAGCCACGTAGGAAGTTGTACAATGGTGTGCAGTAGGGGTTTACTATAGAGCAAGAATATCCAATCATTAGAGGCTATTTTAATAACTCAAACTAGACAGTACTGGCCCAACTCCTTGATTGTATGGTTGCAACAATAAATGCACATTGTACGGTGAATACTAAACATTTGTAGAATTCAAACCATATGGTGGTGGTGGAAAGATAAAACCATACAATAATGGCATTGGAGTTAGACAATTTCCCAATCATTAGACTTTGTATGGTAGCAACATGGTCAATTTCCTCTGTAAATCGTATGGTGGAAGAGTTCTCAAGTTGTATGGTGGTGAATTTTTTTTAGGTTGTATTGTGAGATATTGATTTCATATAACAATTTAGTGATAGCACAAGGAACCCATATGTTGAGTGCTAAAATGGGTCACATAGTATAGAGAATAATGACCATAGCTAGTCATACAATGAACAACTTGAATGATTCAAGTCATACAATGATGACAATTGATTCAAACCATATGGTGGATGTGACCAATTTATGTCATATAGTTAGGAGGTGTACAATGGTGGGAATGAAGGAGCATATTGTGTAAATAGGAGAATTGGATCGTATGAAATTGGGACACCAAGTGATAGGCCATGCAGTTGGTATATGCATCTCTTTTTATTTTTTAACATATTCTCTCCTCCCCTTGCAATATTTTTATTTTTCACTATTATTTTTTACAATACAAACTTTTCTCCTTTTAAGTTTTAATTTATCTCTCTCATCTAATACTTTTCTTTCCCTTTTTCTCTTATTTTATTTTTCCCTTGAGTTCAAATTTCTAATTGACCTCCATTTTATGTCGAGTCATGCAGTATGCATATGGTCCTTTGTAACACTCATTAGCGCAACATGTATCTACATACTGCAAATTTTTTTCAACAGTATTAATTTGAGTCTATTAAACTTGACCCTTCTGGCTATGGGTACTAGGTTATTGCTATGTCTTGTATGGGTGGATTTGCTAGAGGATTATGTACTATTTCCCAAACTCCAAATGGTTGTGGTGCCAATGGTTGTGGTATAGTGGAAGTTGTTAAATGAAGTATTTCTCTAGCTTCTTGGACAACTTGGTTGTATCTTGATCATCCTACCACGAGCGAGCATTCTGCCATAAACATTGGATGAAGACTTGAAGGACCTTCTTTCAAAAGTAGGAATGGGTATCTATCAAATAATTTTTTGTATTCCTCTGCGAGTTCATCTAAATCTTCAAGTATGTCATCTCCAGAAAGTTGACGAAGGTTAACATCTCCCAAAGGGAGGTCAAAGCAAACATATCTAGAGCGCAAGACAAAATATGTCGCGTGTATACGGCATTTACCATATATTTAATCAATTTTGCAAGTGGACCAAACAAACATTTAGTTAATTGTGAATGTGTACTTAGTATTGCACTTCCACCAATTTCTTCAAAGGTGTTTGTCGTGTCATCTTTTTCTCCTTTTGTGCATTACTTCAATTGCCCATTGTGCTATAATTCTTCATTCATCTAGCTTGTTCAATCATTGTCACCCAATCTATTTTCTATAGAGATCCTTAGATTGGGTACCATGTATTCCATATATGATCACCTCTTGATTGTACATTAGTTGAAAAGGTGTATGTCCAGTAGTTATCTTAAATTTTGTTTGATAGGCCATTCATACTGTTGGCAAACATTCCTCCCAATTTGTATCTTTGATCCCACATGATTTATGAATAACTGAGATGTGTACCTTATTTGTTGATTCTACTTGGCCATTTTTTCTTAGGTAATATGGGCTAGAGAGAGTATGGAAGATCTTGAATTCGCTTATCAATATTGAGATTACATGGTTGATGAAATTACCTCCTATGTCACTTGTTATTTGTATTGAAATTCCAAACCTTGTAACTATTTTCTCGTAGATAACATGTGTTGTACTTAATGTTGTATTATTCGATAAGGCTCGTGCTTTTACCTACTTTGTCAGGTACTCTATTGCCACTACATTTTAGGTGCATCTATGTAGTTGAGTGACCTGTTGGTGGTTTTTTTATTAACCCCTGATTCTAAAGTTCTTACCAAGTTGTGACTAATTTGAGTCAAGGATTGGAAAAGGCAAACGAAAAAGGGGATTTTAGCCTTGGCTACACTTGGAGCCCAAAGATCTTTTAGAGGATAAATAGTCAAGGTTTAAAATGAGTCCCACAAAATATGACTATGTTTTAGCTATAATTGCTAGTTTTTGTGCGAGATCACTTTTAATCTATAGATCTCTTCTTTAGGCAGCTAGGTTGGAAGATGTAGCTAAGAATAGGTCTTTGGTCACACACCCCTTGAGATATATTTAGTAAAATAACATTCATTAACCTAATAGATTACAGTGCACAACAGTCCTCCAAGGTTTTAGCAATCATAGGATTACAATAGTTTTAATAGAAATTTATATCATTCGCTTGTGCACAATGGTTGGTCAAATAAAGCTAAAAGAAATAAAATGTTACTTATGATTTTCTTGTTTTTTAAAGGATGAGAATGGTTGGTTTTCAAGGTTGATTGGTGCACAATCTTGTAACAAAGTCAAATCCAAACAAAACCCTAATAGCAAAGAAAACCCTAACTCTTAGATTAGTTTAATGTGCTTGGCTCTACATTGTAGAACTTAAACCCTTAAATGCCGCTTTTACCCAACAATTTATCTCTACTTAATCATCCTAAATTAGTTAAGAGTTTCATGTGTTAACCCAAAAAGATTTTTGCTTTGGAATTTAGCTGCACGAAAACAAAATGACTTTACAACACCACTTGAATGCAAACTAACAAAAATTAACACAAAGAACAACAAATGTGAACTCAATGATTCCTTGAATCACCAAAAACTCTTAAATAACACATTAGATAGAATACATTGCAAAGAAAAAGATATATTGATTTTTTGAGAGACATTTACATTGCTATTACAAAATGTTAGATGAAGTCGAAAATATAGATTACACCCATTTAAACAGGTTACAATACAATTTTGAGATCGAATCAAATGAGCTTTTTCCCTTATAAATGCAAAAAACCAAATTTCTTTTAATGAATCACAAAAACCCTTACATAGAATGGGAACTAGGGCACAAAAATGTGGTCAGATGAGTGTGTAAGACTAAACCACACCACTATTATTACCATGTACATCCTCCAACTTTGAAAGTAATACCCTAAGGTTGAAGACACACCAACAATCTCTGAAAATCCAATCATGATCTAGGATTAAATTGCTCACCAACTCGTGTGCAAATTTGTGCGTAGAAAGTAGGAAATGATTTGTGAAATGTGCTGCAAAATTATCCTAAAAGACTAAGATATTGACCATTGCAAGAAAAATATCACCTACAAAAACTCTCTCATGGCCATGGTGTCCATGTCATCGAATCCATGCCTATCCAAACATAAAAAATGATTTTAGGGTTTTTCCTATCAAGTATAGGGCCAAATTGAGTAATAAACCAAACTCTAACTTCTTACAACCATTTGCTAGAGAAAAATGCTCAAATCATGCTCTAATCTTCTCAAGTAGTGAAAAACAACATTTTCAATTGAGTACCTTTTATGACATTTTAGGTCCTTTTCGACGACCATGTGACCTTTCAAGTTGATCTGGTGAGTTATAGAGGAAACCATAGAAAAGAGATAGGATCATTAGACTTTGAAGTTCAAGAAGAACTCATGCCAAGAACCTATGGTTGGGCTTGTCAAAGTTTAGAGTTGGTTAGGAAGTCATGCCAGAATGGGATGTGGGTAGTGGGAAGTTCGAAGTGGAAACCTTGACAAGAAGAAAGTTTTTAGGATGTCAAGGTTGGAGGAACCAAGTACTATAGCAAGGGTTGCCCAAAGTGTAACTTTGATGGACTTAGGAAAATAACGAAACAAGTTTTGGAGTTAAGAGTTCAGAGGGGAATGAAAGGAGGTATTGGAAAATTGAGGGGCCTAAAGACTTCAAAACTTTTGGGGTGTGAAAAAGGTGATGTTAGCATTATGTCATGATGATGTGAGCAGGGAACTCTGCAAAAATAATGACACTGGCAAGAATCGACTACCCCATAACTTTGACAAAAGGGTGATATCATGATGACATCAACATTGAGGAGTTGGAGTTGGATGGAAGGATATGTCAATGGGACTAAATCTAGACCTTTGAAACACTTAGGCAATTCTCTCACACCGGTGGGGACTAGAAAAGTGGAGCATGGAGGGAGATGGTAATTGGGGATGGGAAAGTCCAAAGGCTCGACACTAAAAGGCTTAAGGAAAACAGGGGGACCTAGGTGTTGTGGGGCAACCATGGAAATTATATGATGATTAAGGAAAACCCCAATGCCGGTAGTCTTAGAAACTTTTGACTGCAAAGAAGAGGATCATCAAGGTTGGAAGGGGAGTTGGATGATGGGATGACCAAGTTTGAAAGCTCGACAAAAGAGACTTGTCGTCAACAAATTGTCAAGAATCAGAGATTGGGGATGTAATAAGAAGATACAAATGGGAGGTCAAGTCCACTTTGGTGATAGGAAAAACTATTTGATACCACGAACTTCTGAACCTAGACAATTAACATGAGAACCATGCCAAGTCCTACAAACTGATAGGATCTTTAATTAGATCACTTTTCAAAGGCTTGGACTGGATTTTTGGGATTGGTAGGGAGGGTCTGTTGTGGAGAGGAAGCCCGACAACCCAATAGATAAGGGGGAGTGGGGAAGGCATGACATGCTAGTGAGGAAATCTCCGAAGGTTCGAAACTCTAACAACTTGCAAAACCTAAGGAAAACAACCCTCTATAGTTGCATGCTTAGAATTTATTGGAGTTTTTAAAGACATTGAAGCACAAAGTTCACATAGAGGATATCACAAAATTGATTACAACAAAGTTTTGACAAAGGAAAAACCCACTTATATTCCCTAAAATCGATTAGCAAAGGTAGGCCAAACAAAGCCAACATAGCACATGGACAAACATAGCTAAGTTTGCAAAATTTTGGACATGTATGCTTGGGTTCCAGCTCCTATAAAGTATAACAAAGCTTGTTGTACCTAATGTTGTGTTATCAGGTAAGGCTCACACTTTTTCCCACTTTGTCAGGTACTCTATTGCCACTGTGATGTATCTGTATCTATGTAGCTGACTAACCTTGAGAGGACCTATAAAGTCCAATCCCCATCATTCGAACAATTATTGCAGTTTGGATGGTGAGAGTGACATGAAATCTCTTTTCAACAACTTCCCTACTCTCTAGCATGTCACATCCAAGTACTCACTCCTTTGCATTTGTATGGAGTGTTGGCTGCCATAGACAACAAGGATTGTAGTGGCGTCCAAACCCATATGCCAATCCTTCACGTGTCTTTTCCAACATGCCTCACACCTCTTACCTTTTCCCACTTCAAATGTCTTAGAATATGGTCTAGGCCTATTTTATATAGGAGTTTGTTGATTAATTGATATTTTTTGCTTTGAGTTTTAGTTTCCTTAGTTCTCCTAGTGGCATATCCTTTAAGAATGATGATATTGAAAGTTACTCTTCGTTGTTCTCATACCATGGTGGCAATGCGGCTATTTGGAAGAAGTGAGTGTCGAGGAAATCTTCATTTACACCTTCAAGAGCTTCTCTTGACTTGATTCTCGAGGGTTGGTCTAGAATGACATGATCTTTCCCTAGCCAAACAATTATTATAAAAGTAAATGCCTGAAGTAATAGTAACCATCTATTTATCTAGCTTTGGATGATTGATTTGTTTACCAAGAACATCAATGCTTGATGGTCCACATAGAACATAAATGGTCTTTCTAGCATATAGCATCACAACTTCTGCACTTAGTAGACCATGTCCAATGCTTCTCTTTGTGTGGTGCTATAATTATGTTATGCTCTTGACATTAATTGAATTGCAAAGAATACTGAATGATCAAGCTCTTGAGGCCCAACTTGTGCTAGTGTGGCTCCAATAGCAAAATTAGATGCATCCACATGAGCATGTAACTCTTTATCCTAATCTCGGTATACTAAAATGGGAGAACTAATTAGTTATACCTTTAATTTGTTGAAAAAAATTTCGTGGTTCTCCAACCATGTGAAAGACACCCCTTTCCTTATGAGTATATCCAATGGATGTGAGATTTGAGCAAATTTCTTGAGAAACCATCAATAGTAGCCTACACGGCCCAAAAATGATCTTACTCTTGTGATGTCTTTTTGGGTTTCCATCTCCACCATTACCCTTATTTTGTCAAGATTTGTTTCCAATCCATCTTTGTAGACAATATGTCTAAGGTTTTCCTTGTAGTAACATGAAATGACATTTCTTTGGATTTAAGGCTAGTCGTGTTGATCTACATCATTTTGTGCACTTAGTAAGCGCTTTTAGATGTCTTTCTTCATCATTGTAGATTAACCAGTCATCCAAAAATGCCTTGAAACTTCCTATAGACATTCTATCAAAGATGTGGAGGAACATTCTTTAGAGTGTTGTAAGAGCATTGCACAGTTTGAACGGCATTTTGTTATAGGCATATACTCCATCTTCTACTACAAAGGTAGTCTTGATTTTGTCTTCTTTGGCTATGCTTATTTGGTTGTACCTAGAGAATCTGTCTATGAAGTAGTAGATCTCGTGTCCTGCTACTTCTCCGAGAATAGAATCTGCGAATGAGATTGGAAGTGGATCCTTAATACTCAATGTATTAAACCTTCAAAAATGTACACATTTTGATTTGCTTAGATTCCTTGTTTAATGAGATGACTATGGGTGACACCTTGTAGTGACCCTCTTATAATTTTTTTCAACTTTTTGCAACAACTTCAACAATGGCACCCATCAGCGTTAGCATTATCAAATCAACTGCTGAAAGTAACCCTACGCCAAGGACGTTCACTCAAGACCCAAGATGGGTGAGGTGATATCATATGGCGCTGGGGATCATTAGTAGCAATTGAATGAAAGTACAATGCTGGAAATGTAAATATGGAACTTGACTACGTATTTCAGCGGGAGTGAATTGACGGCTCAGCCGATCAGCAAATGAGAATGCAGTACAGGTAGTAAGATGGCGAGGCCTATCTCTTCTACCAATGGTGGAAATGAAAAGTATGTAGGAAAGTAAATAAGGCTATGAGGCCAACCTTCTTCCACTAAGAGTGGGGATTACAAAGAAATATGCAGAAGTATTAAAGAGTTGATTAGTACTATTGAAACAGCTTTACAATGTGTAGTAAAATCTGCAATAGCCAAGTATTAGTGATGTCCAAGTAGCTGCAAATTATATCAAATGTTTTACAAAACTTCTCCCGAAGGTACCTTATACCCATTTGCTTATCACTTGCAGTTCGATAACACAAACAATACCGCAAAATACGAGGCGCTCATACTAGGCCTCAAAAATGCAAGGGATATGGGCATAAGATTCCTTCAAGTCAAAGGTGATGCAGAGCTGATCGTCCAACAGGTCAGAGAACAATATCAAGGAAAAGTTTCCTTATGTCTTATCGACAAAGGGTGTGGAATGCAATTGACTGGTTTGAAGTATTCAACATCAGGTACATACCACACGAGCAAAATAGCGGAGCAAATGCCCTTGCCGTATCGATTGCTCTTTTCATGCCCCATTATGACTTCCGTCAGAATGCCTTCGCTATTGAGCTCGTTTATAGGCTAGTTGTCCCCGACAACTGCGACAACTAGCATATCTTTGATGATGATGGTGACATCAAGGAGTTCCTCTGCATGGGAGACAATTATCAAGAACTGTTATTTGAAGATAGTGCTTCTCTTTTCAAAGAATCAATAGCGGAAGATTCTGAAGCCACGGAATCCGACATCATCCAACTAAGAGGCAGCAATATCCCAAAGTGTTTAGTGTCCTTGGAGGATATATTTGATAGACATGACAAACATGTTCAAGATCAAAGGAATTCTAACAACAAGACGTTAGCTGATTACCAACAAGTCAACAATGGTACAGAAGATAAGCCTCGGCTTGTCAACTTAGGAAAATGTTGCACTGTAGAGGAAAGCAACAGCTTCATCTCCCTATTCAAGCAATATCGAGACGTCTTCACATGGTCTTATGAAGATCTCAAAGCATTCAAGCCAAAGGAATTGTCTCATACAATTCCACTCAAGTCTGATGTCAAGCCTTTTAAGCAGAAGCAAAGACACTACAACTCGTGTGTTCAAGATACAATCTACGTAGAGGTAAAAAAGATGGTGGATGCGAAGATCAAATTTCCGATCCACTATTCTACCTGGGTGTCGAACATAGTTCCTGTACGCAAAAAGAACAGAGAAATCCGGATTTGCGTAGATTTTAGGAACTTGAACTAGTCATCGCTAAAGGATAATTATCCTTTACCTATCATGGAGCATACATTGCAAACAATAACTAGTTCAGAGATGTTGTCATTACTTGACGGCTTCTCCAGATACAACCAGATTGCAGTGGCCGAAGAAGACCAACTCAAAACGACGTTCACCACCCCTTGGGGAACGTTCGCCTACGAGAGGATGCCTTTCGGCCTCATCAATGCCGGTGCTACTTTTTAGCAAGCCATGGACTTGGCGTTTGGCGACTTAAAGGACAAATTGATAGTCATCTATTTTGACGACCTTACTGCATTTTCAAAGAAGCAGCAAGATCATTTTTAGCACTTAGTGAAAGTGTTCAAGAGGTGTAGGTACCACCACATATCATTGAATCCGAAAAAGTCCCTCTTTGCAGTGACAAAAGGCAAGTTGCTAGGCCACATCGTCTCCAAGGAAGGGACTCGGATAGACCCTAATCGGGTTGATGCAATCAAGGCCCTGACTCTCCCTACAAATAAAATTCGGGTACACTCCTTCAACAAAGTTAACTTTATACGAAGATTTGTACCCGACTTCTCTGAGTTGACTAAAGACATTTCAGCAATGATGAAGAAGACGACCGCCTTCAAGTGGACCGAAGAAGGAAGGCGTTCGAGAAAATAAGGAAAGCCATCAGTAAAGCGGCAATGTTGGTTCGATTTGATTTCAATAAAGAGTTCATTCTTTATTGTTACGTATCGGAACATATTCTCTCTACCATACTGACCTAGAAGTTGAATGAAGAGACTGAGTCGCCGATTGCTTTCATGAGTAGCAGCTTCAAGGATAGCGAGTCTCGGTACTCCCAGGTTGAAAAAAACGCGTATGCAGTTGTGAGAGCTATCAAGAATTTCAGATTCTACATCCTAAACTCTCACACCACTGTGTATGTTACAGACCCCGTAGTCAAAAGTGTCCTTACTCAACAGGAGATGGGAACCAAAAGAGGCAACTGGATCGCAAGAGTCTAGGAATATGACTTGGTTATCAAGCCTACCAAGCTCGTTCGTAGGAGAGGTCTATGTCAACTGATGGCAAAAGATAGTGATCTAAAGCACCAAGCTGTTGATGGCGTCCCAAGAACAGAAATGGAAGAACTCCCAATGGTCTTACTAGTTGAATTTGCTCAAGAATGGTACACAAAATTGTGGTACTTTCTGACCTACGGGGAATTCCCAACACACTTGGGTAAGCAGTAGAGAAGAACTCTAAAACTACAAGCACAAAGCTATGTGCTTAGATGAAATGTTCTATACAAGCATGGGCTCGATGGAACGTTCCTACTATGCGTTAGTAAGGACCAACAACAGTGGTTGTTGGAAGCATTTCATAACCAAGCATGCGGTGGCCACTTCTCATCAAGGGTTACTGCATTCAAAATCCTGCGAGCATTGTTCTTTTGGCCAACTTTGTTATGCGACGCATATGACTGGGTGCACAGATGCACATTGTGCCAACAATTTGCTAGTAAACTCAAGCTGTCAGCCCTTCCACTAAGGTCGGTGGTGATAGATGCTCCATTCCAACAATGGGGCATAGACTTTGTAGGACCCATCAACCCACATTCCAGTAAGGGACATGTCTATGTCCTTATGATGACAAATTACTTCACTAAATAATTTGAGGCAATCCTTACAAAGCAAGCTACTTCTGAAGTAGTGTGTAACTTCCTCAAGGAGAACATCATTACATGCTTCGGAGTACCAAGAAAGATCGTGACCGACAATGCTACAAGCTTCTCATCAGAGGAGTTAGTAGAATTCTATTTCGACTACGACATCACATTGTCCCACTCTTCAGATTATCATCCACAAGGCAATGGACAAGCCGAGTCATCTAGTAAGAACATCATCACGATAGTGTGCAAGATGGTTGATTCCAATCAACGTTCTTGGCACCAAAAGTTGTATGACGCTCTTTGGGCTAATAGGATCACACCCAAGAGAGCTATCGGCACTTCACCCTTCACTATCCTATATGGCATGGAAGTTGTATTGCCCATCATTCTAGAGTTGTCCGCCTTACAGCTGGCAACCGCAATAGAAGATGAGGAATTCAAAGATCCCATCGAGAAATGTATCTTGTCCCTAATGAAACTTCAAGAGGAGAGGGTGGAGATAGTTGATAAAATCACTCAACACTAAGAGCGAGTGAAGAAGATCTTCGACTAGAAGGCTTGACAACAAGACTTTGAGATCGGAGACAAGGTCCTATTATGGGACAAAAGACACGAACCAAAGGGAATGCATGGTAAATTTGACTCCCTTTGGCTTGGGCCGTTCCTGATCCATGATATTGCAGGAGAGCATTCTTACATTCTCTCATTTTCAGATGGAAGGCTCTTCCCACTGCCCTACAACAGGCAGTACTTGAAACATTTCGTCCCTTCGGGGATAGGGTGAGTACTTTGTAAATATTTTCCTTTGCTTTAACGTTATGTTATGTGTTTCCCCATTCAGTAAAGTATTGTTGTGTTTTAGGTGATTTCTTAGGTTGTCTGGTTGTAGGTGAATAAATTGGTGAGCCCAATAAATAGGTGAGCTCTAATTTTTAGGTGTGTTAGGAAATAAGTCCTAACTCTGTTACCCAACTATTAAGAATACTGGTCTACGAAACTTGAGATTCTCGATTCTCCTATGCCGTAGGTATCCGACATGGTCACCAGATGGAGCCTAATGTTCTACCCAAAATAAATTTTTGGCATTCTGCTTAAATCGAGCTAAATCATGTAAAAATGCCATCAAAAGTCGGTTTTAGATCAAACCAAACATAAGGTCTTTGTGGGGAACATATGTGTAAAATTCTGAAAAATTGAAAATTAGGGTTTTGTACTCCTATTTTCAGGGAAACCCTTGAAAATAGGACCTTCCCGAAAATGATTGAAAATGATTTTGATAGGATTAATCGACTTCACGATCACACTGGTCAAGTCATAATCATCAAAAGACATGTTTTACCTTGGTGGGTCTATTTCTATTTTTCAAGAACAAAGTTAGGAGCTCTGTAGCCATTAATGGCAGATTGGCCAATACCAGGTGATGAAAGCTAAGCTTCAAAAGCTTCAACACAACCATGGCAGAAAAGGATAAAAAAAGATGTTGTTTGATGGAGGAGATTCTAGAAACTAAAAAAGGTCAAAATTTGGCTCTCTGGAAATGCTACCAAGGAGAACACAGTTCCAAATGCCAAAAGCGTCCCTACTAGAGAGAGGTGCCCTTGGATCTCAAGGGCCAAATGTACTCCTGTTGTGACCTAACTCACACCTCGCCCCATTGCAAATGGGGACCCTTGTTGTTTGCCTTTTAGGGTTTTGCCTTCGCGTGCCTCGTTTTGTCTGCTCTCCGTTTGGGGGTTTTGAGTCTGAATTTTGAATGATCACCCGAATCAAGCAAATGAGTTTTAGCCTGGATCACTGTGTAAACGTCGCCATCATGCTTAGAGGGCCTGGGAGACGAAGATCGACTGTCATTTCGGTCAATTCCGATACCTCCCAGTTTTTAGGGTTTTTCACCCCGGGCCCCGTATTTTTTAGGACCTACTTTTTTGGCACTTTTGGGCAATTCTGAGATCCCTATTTTTTAGGGTTTATTTTTAGAAAGTTGCTATTTTTGGAAAATTTCTATTTTTAGAAAGTTTCTATAATTGGAAAGGGCTCAAGTTTCAAAAATCCACTCAGAAGTTCGAAAAGATCAACGAAACTCTCAGAAAATGGATTTGAAATTTTTTTGAATTCATGGTGAAATTCTGGAAAATCACAGAAAAAGTTTAAAAATCTGGAAAAATTGTTCATAAATCACAGAAAATCAGTTATGAAATCATCAAAAATTGATAGGAATCACTGAAAATAGTGAAAAATATGAGAAATTCATGTTAAAATCTGAAAGGATCATGGATAAATCTGATAAATCATGGCAAAGTGGCCTAGGTATGACTGAAAATTCATGGAGGAGACTGAAATTTGTGAGAAATTCGCCTAAGTATGGAGTTTACTCAGCATGGAGAAGGGGAAAGTAATATCAGAAAGCTTCAGCCAGACAATGAAAATGGCTTGACTGTGAGCAAACTCCGCCCAGCCATAAAGAAGATAATGACAATAAAACATGGCAAGTCCGCCTTGGGCAAAGTGAAGTGGCAAGGACATGAAGGAAGTCCGCCATAGGCAAAAGGTTGAAGTGGCAAGGTCAGAGCTGAAGTCCGCCCATGTCCAAATATTAAATGGCAACAAAATGGATGAAGTCCGCCTTAAGCAAAGAGATGCAATGGCTAGCCATTTAGCCAAGTCCGCCCTCCAATGGCATCAAAAGTGGCCAAGTCCGCCATAAACCAAGTGAAGAAATGGCAAGGAAAGTTGCCAAGTCCGCCCAGCCATATGTAGAAATGGCCTAAACATATGCAAAGTCCGCCCTTGGACAAAGCATTAAGTGGCAACAAAAATGATGAAGTCCGCCTTGTATGGCAAGGAAACATGGCAAGTCCGCCCTTAGCAAGATGAGGAGATGGCAAGCCATAGGCTGAAGTCCGCCCACCATAATGCAAATGGCTTGAAGTGAGGTAAAGTCCGCCCTAAGAAATGACATGAAATTTAGTGAAGTCCGCTTTAAAGTGGCTAAGAAATAGACAAAGTCCGCCCTCCAATGACTAGCCAAAAGACTATGGCATGAGAAGTAATGAAGTCCGCCTTGAAGAAAAATTGAATGGCCTAACAACAAAGGAAGTCCGCCATATCTAGAGAAGTATGAAAACTGGAAATTTTTGCCTAAGTATGGGCTTTGAGAAATTTAAAAAGTGTATGTTTGGCCTTGAAAATTTTGCCATACTTAGAAGAGATTGAAATATTTCTTCTAAGTCTAAAACATTTTGCCAAACGACTTAGGAAGATGTGAAGAAAATTTCGCCTGTGACTTAGGATGGCAAGAAAATATGGCCAACGAAAGAGGGTAATGGCAAAATAATTTTGGACGAAAAGATTTATGGCCAAATAAAATGGGACATGGCGAAATAAATTTTGAAAAAAGGAGGTTCATGGCCAAATAAATTGGACGATAGAAATTATGGCAAGAAAATTGGAGAAAGTGAAAATTCGCATAAGGCAAATGAAAAAATTTCGAAAAATCAAAATTGCCTTAGACAAAAATAATTCGCCATAAAACGAACGGGTTGGAAATAACACATAAAATAATTATTTTAATTATTTTAATTATTCATTTTCCAACATCCCCAAAGGATAAACTTGAAAATTCGAAATTGGAAAAAAGGACAAAGAACTTTATTGAACTGGCGTTGAATTTGGAAACTTTCCCAGACACTATCATTGAAGATAAAACTTGCCACTCGGAAGCAAAGTGAAAGCTGAGTTCAAACTCGATTTGAAGGAAACAATGCAAATTTGCTAATTGGATCGATCTTCTCACCTCTATAATTGATTTCACTTCTCATTTTTCACAATCATTCAATTTTCGAAGAATTGTGAGAAGAAACTTGTCTAAGACAAAAGAGTTGAGAAAATTTGCAGCAAAGTGAAGGAAATAAATTTTTACCAGCTTGCATTGTGATCGTGATCAGTTCTCCAGAAGTCACAGGCAGATTTACTTTGTCCACTTCACTTTGGCATGAAACTTCATTGTTTATTTTCTTTCCAGCTTGTTTTTTTCACGAAGTCTACTTTGACAACTAGCTGGAATATCTTTCAAACTGATTTAAATTTTGAATTCTAATTATTCTCTTTGCTTTTTTTTCTTGCAGATTTGTTTTCGACGGTAAAGATGAAGTTTGCCAGCAAGGGTGTGCAGCCACAATCAAAGATCAAGTCGAAGTGGGAGCATGTTGTGGACACCGATCTTCGCCACGTTGACCTTGAGGACTTTAGGAAAAGAATGTACGGGAGCGATGGACATCTACCTACGCCAATTGCGATGAGAATGATGCGCAATGGAATTGTTCATGCAGCTGGATTTCCACCAGCAAAAGAGTGTCCGGAACTTATGGTAGAATGTGCGTTGCACTATAATGCACGAGAAAGGCAAATAGAAGCTCCTAATGGAAAGGTTCTCGCATACTTGTCCGAGCCAGCAATCCAAGAAACTTTCGGAATTCCAGTTTACAATCGAACTTCCTACCGCACCAAGGAAGATGCACTTAAGCTTTACCAAAACTAGCAGGACCTTTGTGCATCAAACATAAACAAAACTTGGTTACTGAAGCCTAAGCCTACTGCAGGAAACATGCCAAAGAAGTTGGTCATAACGCATTTTAAAGAGGAATATGGTGACATTGTCTTGCTACTAAACATAATAGTAGGCAATCCCCATGGTGCACCTTTCGAAAACTGGATGTACTATTTTATTGATGAAATAATTACTGGAGTCAAGATGTTTAATTGGTCCAGAATGATTACCGATAGCCTTCATGAGCAGTTGGTCAACTTTGAGGAAACCAAGACCTTTCACATGAGCTCGTACATCATATATTCGCTTGCAAGATATTACAAGTATTCTGGCTTGACCTGCAAGGGTGTGGTCGGCAATGGCGAAGGGCAGCTCAAAGCCTATGATTGTTATCCGCAGTTGCAACTGAAAGAGAAGTCGCATTTCCGACGAGCTCATGACGCCTTTCTGATGTACATCACTCGACTTCTCCAAGGCGGAACACATCAAAGACTCTCACATGAGGCCAAGAGCCTAATCAATCGGTATGGATTCTGGTTCATTCAGTATCCTAAGTTCACTTACATCAGAATCCAAGGATTCTCAGGAAATCCTTATAGACTGCCCATCTATCCAACCAACAAAATGGTTTTGTTGGAAGTGTTGAGGCAATTGGAGGCGTATCAAAATATTCAAAGGCCAAAACAGAAAGCGGCTGTCACCTTTCCCTTTTTCATCGGCAATATGGAGGAGTCATGTCCAACGGCACAAGCAGCAGAGGTTGCTTGACTGGAGATACAGCAATATCCATTCATATCATACAAATCCAGGAACAACTTTGATCCACTCCATCACATCAGAACTGTGGACGGAGAGAGGTACAAGCATCGGGTTGACTTAGAAGACTTCTGGGCTAATGCAGCAGATGAATATGACATGAGGAGGAGGTTGTGGTCAAGATTGCCACTAAGCATGATAAGGGCAACAGAGCTCTTCAAAATACCTGATCAACTATAGGATGACGGAATATACTTGCAGCCGGGTTTCAATGAGAACAAGCCACTCCCCCCTATGAGGTGGTTTGAGCCTAAGATGGGTGACCTGGCAACTTTCATGCGGCCTGTTTTCAAATATTCTCAATGGTGGATAGATCGGCAGGTTGAAATTCTAAGGTAGAGAAATGTGCAATTCACGTATGAATTGATGGGCGATACAGAGTCCTGTTCTTCGAATGCTGGTGCATCTCGTGGAGATGGACCAACAGATGCCGCCAATTTGAGAAAGAGGAAAGAAATTGATAAATCTGCAAAACAGGACAAAGATAAGATGATAGATGAAGGGCCTTCTCGAAAGAAGCAGAAGTCCAGACCTCTTCAGTCGGCCACTTCCAGAAATATAGAAGAAATACTCGCCATGGATAAAGAGTCTTTTGAAAATGCTAGGATCCCTTCTCCAGTCGGAAATATAGAGCCAATGCAAATAGAAGATGATGCTCAACCTTCTCCAGCAAGCACAAAGATCCTAGAATCGGACAATGATACAGATATTATGGATGGAGAATTCGAGAAAGGAATGATTTCCGCCCTCAAAGGAATCCAAGAGGACCCATCCGTCCAAGAAATTCATGGTATGCCAAAAATCCAATTGGTGCAAGAAGTTCAAGATATGCAAGAGATTCAAAGCATGCCGGAAATTCAAGATGTCCATGAAGATCAAAATATTTAGGATATACAGGATGTCCAAGATCAACAGGAGGACGGAATTGAGCAGCCAACCATCCCAGAGTGGCTGAGAGAAAGATTAAAGAGAAAGGCACCAGTAGAGGTTCCTAAAGAAGATGATGACACAGATTTTCTGGCAAGACTAGAGCAAATTGCCTCGAGGAAGAAGGCCAAGAAATTTTCCACCATCCAAAGGGATGAGGCTGGCAATCGCACAGTACAAATTGCAATACCTACAGCCGACAAGTTCCAGGATGAGATTGCTCCGGAGGAATACACCATCACGACCATTGACATGGGTCCAGCAACAAAAGGGCAAGAGGTCGAGGACTTAGACAATTCCGTTGCCACCATCAAGTCCAGACTGGAAAAAGAAGTAGCAAAGAAAAAAGAATATAAAAAAGAGATTGAGCGCCTAAAAGATTACATCCAGCACTTGACCAAGCCACTGAACGAAGGTGACCAAGCGGCGCTTCTACCTCGAAATTCTTCACAAGAACCAGTCAGAAATTTTGAGGAAGAATTGACTACGGTGAGAGAGGCTAAAGATTGGATGGCTGGAAGGAAAGAAGAGGCTATGGCATTTGCAGAAAAGTTGGCACATGTGTACGAGCAGGCTTCCTTTATGCTATCACGAGTTGCAGGATTAGCAGAATCATGGGACGGCCTCGAGGATATTCAAAATAGGATTATCCCATGTATTCGAGAATTGAAGGGCATCTCGAAGCAAAGTGTAATATCCCCTTCTCGAACCTGATCTTTCCAGTGACCGTTGGCCTTTTTCTAGAAACCCGAAGGCTAGTCGGAAGGTAAATTAGGGTTTCCTATTTTTAAGGATGTCTTTGCTCGGAGCTGGTGGATTCAATGGCGGATTTTTTCTGGGTTTTCAGAGAACTTCGCAGTGGTATGTTCGTCTCGGCATTCTGAGCATCTTCAGGAATTTACTATTTTTAGTAAATTCTATTTCTAGCAGTTCTTTAGTTGGGTTCAGCATGGTTGACTTCCTACTTCAGTTTGGTCAGTTGACTTGGTCATTATTGGCTTCAGGGCACATTTGGCGAGATAAGTTGATTTATTTAATTAAAGGTCAAGTTTTAATATTATATTCGGACGTTGACCCCTTGGCCTAGTCTATTGACTTTTTGTTGTTTTGAAAAGTGGGCTTTTTGAGGGTGGCGCCTCATTAAAGATTATTTTATATTTTTCATTTTATCCAAAGTCAAAACAAGCTATAAAGGGGACGCATTTATTAAGGTATTGATTTTAATTAAAAAGTCAATATTGAGCTTGAAGGAAATGGACGCCATCCTTGAAAGAGATTAGGGTTTTTGCCTTGAAGAGGAGATTAGGGTTTTGACAAGTCAACGAGAAAGTTATAAAAGGAGGGCTTTGATCATCTTTTGGGATCTTTTGTCTATGCTAATGTTATGCTGCCGAAATGGTTGCGGGATTGCTTCGAGGAATGAATGCCTCCTAGTCTGGGCTCGACTTCGTGCTTGAGAGATAGCACCTAGTAGAGAGGTTTGATTATTGTTGTACCCAAAACCAAAATTTTTGCTTCACTAAGGCATTTTGCTTAATTGAGTCTTAATCTTGTTAAAGTGATGACAGAAGGTCGCTTTTGGGGTTCTTAAATATGGAGTTGGTGTCAGTGTCATGTCAGTCTGTTGCTAAAGGAATTCAAGAAAAGTGAAAATCTGAACGGGAATCATCAAAATTTTCTATCTCTGGAGAGGGAAGCACATTTTCAAATGGGCGCCCTATCTTTTAGGGGCTCAGATCCTATTTTTAGGGTTTGTCACTTCCAGCAGACATTTGTTCGGCATCACGTCAGCTTCTCAGTAAGCTATCAAGCCTGTCAAACGGACCTGTTTCGAGCAAGTTGTGGAAGATACAGCGCAAAACGAGGCGAAAGCGAGAATTGGCTAAAGCGCAGCTTTTGGAAAAGGCGCCCATCTTTTTGAGGTGCCAGATGTAGGTTTTTGGCTAAATGCCACCCAAGATGTTTATCTCACTTTTGTTCGAGCTTCGCGACGCATCCGTCAGTCGTGGTGAATCTGAGTTCTTGGAAGTGCCTGAACGAGGTCAAGCGTAGGGTCAAATCTTAGTCAAATATTAGAGAAAAAAGCAAAAGAGCACATTTTGGGAAAAGGCGCCTAAGCTTTTCAAGCCTTTAATGCTTTCTTTCTGATGATTTTAGATATTCAATGCGTCTGTGTTACGCTCAGTTTCCGTTGCCTGTCTCGTCAGTTCGTGAGATGCCTCAGCAGCTTGTAGTCGAGGTTTTTATATTATTTTTGTCGTTTCCAAAAATGGCTAAATGGAATGAAAAAAGAGCAACTTTTGAAAAGGCGCCCTTGTTTTCACCCCTCGAGGCGATGTTTTCTTGGGAAATGTGCCTTTGCATTTGTCGTGCGGTATGAAGTTAGCTTCACGTTGAACTGAGATCCCGTCACGAAAGTTGATAAAGCGGAGTTACGAAGGATTTTTCTTTTCCTTCGTTCGAGATGGATGTTGAAAATTGTTTGTCTAAGAAAAAGCGCAGCTTTTGTAGATAGCAGGATTTTTGAGCCTTGATTAGTTTTATGGCGTGATCTCAAGATATCTTTTGATCGGTTTTACTAAGCTGCAATGCACATCGTGCCAGTCAATCAGAGAAGTCGGTCAACCAATGTCGGAGGATGAACGGAGGTCCGGCGAAGTTTTGGCCTAAATTTTCATCAAATTTGGCTAAGTCTGGAATTCGCTTGAGAGTTCAAAGTTGGATTTTCGAAAGTGAGTTGAATGGACGCCTTAACTGGAGTTCTGACTGCAGTTGGACTAAATGATTTCTGGGTTGTCATCTTCAGTTCATATATTGGCATGTGGAGTGATCTTTCAGTTTGCATGTCGAGTTAACTAGTTTGCATGTTCAGTTAACTATCTTGCATGTCAAGTTAACTTGATTGCATGTCCACTTAACTGAAGATTATCACTGAATGTCAACTAAAGTCCACATGCATGGCGAATTTGGTTGCAGTTGTGAAGTTTTTAGTGAAGATGGCGCTTCATTAAATGTCAACTGGAGTTCAAGAGGGACGAATTGAATGATAAAGCATATTTTAGTGAAGTATGGCGCATGAAGTTGTTAACTGAAGTTCCAAAAGGGTCGCCATATTTAGGTTTGAATAGTGAAGCATGAATTGGTGAAGATACGCACTTTTCAAGGAATGGTAACTTTAGTTCCAAAAGGGTTGCTATTTTTAGATTTTATTGATTAAAGCATGTGAAGTTGGCGCATTCATGAAGGCCAACTGAAGTTCCAAAAGGGTCGCTATTTTTAGAATATTTATTGCATGAAGATGGCGAATTTCTTATCTCAGTCAACATTGTTAGCTTTAGTTATCTGAAGGTACGCCTTAGGTCAAATTTGTGAATCATAAAGCAAGTTTGAAGATGGCGAACTTGATAAGATTGTTAACTGAAGACAAAATCGCATGGTTTAGTGGAACTGAAGATTTGAAAGGGTAACCCTAATGCATGGCTATTTATTTAGCATATTCGAGTTTTAGTTAACTGAAATGGGGTCCAATTAGAAGCCAAGCGCACTTTTCAAGCATTCTTTGTTTAGTGCGAATTTTCTATGATGAAATTCTATATATTTCAAGAATGGCGTCCATTATTTCATCATTTTTTGCTCTGAAGCTTATATTCTTTTTCAGCGACCAGCAAGTTAAAGGTGATTCAGGTGTCCGATTTCAGCGTTCTTCGAAGCAACGAGTTCAGATTGTTCAGAGGAAGGCGATTCTAGACTTTATTTCCACTTTGCATGCAGGTTTTATCAAATTCCAGAGAAGAGATTTGCAGATTTTTCAGAAGCAGACAAGAAAAACTTTCTATCTTCTGTCTTATTTCTTCTATTTCTCACCTTAGGTACTTTCTTCGCATGTCAGAGAAATTCAACATATATTCAGAATCTGATCATCAGGGTTCGCATATTTCAGCACATACAGCAAGACCCACGTCTTAGATTTTTTCGAGAAAATCGCCCCTTGCCTTCATTCTGAAGCTCTGTGCCTTTTTCCGAGAATCTTTTTGCATGTGGGCTTGAAACACATTTTTTCGAGAATCTAGCTATCTGGGTTTGTTCAAAATTCAGTTGTGCACAAAACCCATGTTCCAGAAAAACTTCGAAAATTTCTTTCGTCAGAGGCTATTTTTAGCTTTGTCAAGAGGTTTTCAGAAAGTTCTCCAAATATATTCGACTTTACAGTCAAAAGTCATCATTTTCAAAATGCAGTTCAATCTTATTGATTACAAGGTGAAATCAGCCCTTACACATAATTTCATCAAAACGTCAGATACAGACCTGAATCATGTTTATCCAGTGGTCAATCTGAGCAGTTTGGAGAATGTTGGTAGCAATTCGTTGAGGAATCTTGAGCGTTCTGGGTTGCTGGCAGCGGCATCCATTCCTGTTTCTATCTTCGATCTTGAGTTTGTACTTGCTTGCATCAAGCATTATGACTCGTCTTCACGACAGATCAGATCAGTAGATGGAAGAGTTGTTTGCAGTCTCAAACCGAAGGACATAGAGAAATGTTTTGCTATTCCTCCTCGTTCAGATAACTTCACTGTGGTTCTTGAGGCTTGTGAGAAGATATGGAATGCTGATCAACAACGTTCACAGAGAAAAGTTGCTCAGAAATGGTTAACAGTGCAGAAAACTAACTTGCCTAAGAAGGTTGGTCGTGGAGAATTCAAAGAGGAAGTTGCTGTTTTGATAACTTTACTCAATCGTGTTATCGGTCAATCAGATGCTAGCACTTTCCGTTCATGGATGTTTACCCCTATTACCAGGTTGATGGTATGCAGAGCGTTTGATTGGGCTATGTTGATTAGTGATTGCTTACATCAGCAAATTACTAACTTTCTCAAGTATCATGAGTTTCATATGATATCCTATTTGGTCTACTTGGTTGCATTTCAAGGTAGCTATAGGCTTCTTAAAACTAATGGCACTCTCGGTGTTCAGCATGTTCATGAGTACTATCCTCAGTTGGAGTTTTCTCAATCCGAGCAAGACTTTCGAGCAGTAAATGATCACTTTTCTGTGAGAACCGTGAGAGATCTTGATGACGAGATGCACATTCGTATTTCAGCCGAGGCCAAATCAGCAATCAGGGAGACTTGGGCAGATTGGTTCATACAGTTTCCTACTTTCACATACCTTCGTGTTTATGGGTATGTTGGAGAGCCTCTGATGTTACCGAGATATCCGTCAGATAAGCTCATTTTTATGGAGTTCCTCAGACAGATGCAGCATGTCCATTTCTTTCTTCGTAGTCGTCATAAGGCTGCGGCAAATTTTCCATTCACATTGGGAATTTTCACATTTGATGCTGCAACAGATGCCAGGCATATGTCTACTGAGATTGAAAGGTTCAAACTCAAGCCTTATACTGAGAGGCGTTCCTATGACCCTCTCGGTCATTATGCAAATCGTTTAGAGCGAGGGATTGCACATGCACCAGCACTTGAAGATTTCTGGGCAAATTGTGAAGATGAATTCGAGGTTCGTCATCGACATTATTATAGACTCACTATTGGTCAGCTCTTTGATTACCTATCAGAAGATGTTGATGGTCTATCCGACGATGATGGAGAAGTTCTTCTCAATTCTTATGTTAAGGATCAAGTTGCTCGGCAGCCACTTCGCTCACCTGATTGGTATGCCAAGGAGAATACTTCTATTGAAGAGGTTTCCAGATCAGTTATCAAGACTAGCAAGTTATTCTTGGAGAGAAAACGGACACGGAAGTCAGTTCCTGTAGCAGAGCCGCCAAAGGATTTCTCTTCGTTGCCTTCTACTTCTAGAGCAAGACCTAGAGTCAAGGCCATTATTATACCTCCTGAAGGGGTTAGACTTAGTGGAAACACGGGGAAAAGGGCTACTGGTAAGAGGAAGTAGAAACAAATTGAACGTGTTCCTGAGGTTCCAGTAGAGACAGTCATTCAGGCTGAGCCTCATGTTTCACCTCCTAGTTCGCCTCACAGGCAACCTATTGACATAGATTCTGAACCTGAGACACCGGTTCAAACAAGATCGGGGACAACTGAACCACCACAGGTAGATACTTTAGGTACAGTCTCTCCTCGGATGGATGATATTGTTCAGTTTTGTTGGCTCGAGAAGTCTTTAGGGAGACAGAGGCGTGAACCATCGTACAACCTTGATTTATCTGAGTTCGGTGAACCTTATCGGAGAAGGTCAAATAAGAAGATCAAGAAACAGGTGCACATTGAAAAGACTCCTGAGTCAGAGATTGTTATTGAAGTTGCAGTTCCTCCAGAAGGTAAAAGCTTAGATGAAGTCGAAGTTGGTGACTTTACATTCACTAAGGCTAATCTTGGCAGGACTACACGAGAGACAGATGTATCTCTTCTTAAGATTGTTACCAATAATGTTGAAGAGCGTATCACCAAAGATGGAGAAGATAAGGCGTTACTTAAAGCTGAAATTGGTCAACTTCGTCAATACATTTCTGATCTTGTTCATGGAAATCCGAGTAGAGCATCTGTTCTTCCTCAGAGTACACCTACAGAACAGCGAAAATTGGATCAATTAGTAAGTCATGGCAGACTTTTGGACAACTGGATTGAAAGTTTAGTTGCTGCTGGTAGAACTCTTCTTGCAGATTTGTATTAGTTGAGGAGTGAGGCACATAAACTCCGTCAGGGTATTCAGTTGTTGGAGATTGCAGTTGCAGAGAATTTGGCAAAGGATCGGGTTCTGGTATCTCAGTTATCAGTTGCATATGATGCTTTGGAAGTGGTCGAGGATCAAGAGAAAGTTTTTACTTGGAGAGAGCAGCACCTTCTCAGAACAGAAATATGTGAGAAGATCTCTACCAAATTGTTTTCACTCAAGGATGATGTGATTGGAGTACTTGCACTTGTCAGCGGTTTTGTTGTTCAGATTCCGTGTCATTATCTTCTGGAAGATGGTACGTATGTCGAGTTGGACAAAGTACAAGCAGAGTTCGAGAAACTGATTTGTGACAGCCTTGAAGGTGAACCTATGGCGCCCAAGTTGGAGAATGTTTCAGTGATTGCAGCCAGTTTGAGAAAGGCGACTGAAGAATGTAAAGATGGCATGCATATAATTACAGAAAGTGGCAGAGAACTAAAGAGACAGACTGTTGTTTTGAGCAGCGTCAAAGTGCCAGATGACAGAGAGATCGATGAGTTCTTGGTCGAAGTGTTAGACCGAGTTGACATGGAGTGATCTGCCAGTTCGAACGTGCGGTTAATTTGAGGTTGAGTCAGCTTAACGACTTCCAGTCTTGAACTTAACACATGCTTTCTCATCCAGGAATTATCAACACAGGAGTTAGGGTTAGGGTTTCCAGTTAACTGAAGGTAGTGTCCAGTTAACTTTGCTTTAAATAAGGACGTGCATGCTTGCACATGGTCCATTTTAGGTTGTTTGTACCAATTAACTGATGGTAGCTTTCCAGTTAACTGTATAGTTTACTTCATTAGGGTTTGGCGCATATCTTGCATGCATTTGCGAGACTGTAGTTAACACAAGGTGATTTTAGGGTTACCTACACCTTGATGTATATAAATAAGAGCTTTTGCTCATTTGTAATAAACTTTTGCTTGAGAGAGAAATATATGCTGCGCCTACCTTGCCCTCAATATTGATCTTTTGGTATTTGTTCATGCGTCTTTGCTATTACAGTTGAATGTTATGCCACACAGGGTTTCATGCAATCGTGATAGTGGATTCTTTCCATAGTTTAGATAAATCTATCTTGTGCATCTTTTATTGTTATGATCAAACGTTATGCCACATAGGGTTTCGTAAGATTGTGATGATAAAACCGTTTTGTGAAGTCTTTACTATGCTGACCGAGTGTTATGCCACACAGGGTTTCATAGAGTTGTCATGGTAAATCTTCCCGTAGTTTAGATAAATCTGTTTTATGAATCTTTTATCATTACGATCAAGTGTTATGCCACACAGGGTTTCATAAGATTTTGATGATAAATCTGTTTTGCGAGTCTTTGCTATTATGATTAAGTGTTATGCCACATAGGGTTTCACAAGATTGTTATGGTAAATTCTTAAAATCTGTTTTGTGCCTTATAAACTTGTTCAGATTGAGATAATAGTTGCGCCACCTTGCCTTAAAGTAGAGAATCTGAATGCATTTATCGTCTGATAGTCATAACCTTGCTCCGTTTCCTCATGCTCTGATTTTCTTGAGGAAACTGGATAGAATTTAAGTTATTAAGTTTAGTTGTAGTTAGTGAATCTGCGAAACCAGAGAAAATTCTCAGCTGCAACGTATATAGTTTTCGAGAAAGCCTTGTACCTCTACAGCTGAAACAAAAAGACAGGAATTAGTTTAGTTTATTTCCCTTTGCAGGTATTTTTGTCAAGCACAACGAGGGAGCTTCCCCTCCTAATTTGAAGAGCACTCATTGCATAGTGTGCATAGCTGTCCGTATCAACTCTTACTCCAGAGGTGCTAGTTGTTACGCCAACAATTATTGAGTGATTTTATAGTAAGTTTTGCATTGTAGCTTGAGTTAATGTTTGTAGATCAAATCTGCTCTTTACTTCAATTTCTGAGTTGCTGTTTTTGTACGGCTGAAAGTTGTTTTTCCTCATATGTCAAAAAAATATAAAAAATATTCTTCTGGGTATTGTTCATATCCCTCTGTTTGGGTAGGGCGAACCATTGTCTCAAGTTCCAGATTTTTTAGATCAGCATTTAATTTTTAAAGCAAAATCGCCCTCTAGCTGGGCCGTACATTTCTGTACTGTTTTGGGATTCGTGCAAGAAATAAATGTTAGCATTTTTAGGCTGTTTCCTGTTGTCATCTTGGGCGCCATCATATTAGGGGTATAATGCATCAGAGTTCATGTCAATTGAGTGAGAAACGAGAGATTTATGAGCTAATCATTGGATCCTTGAGTTGCTGATTATATGTTCTAAGCGCAGGTCTGTCAAACAGATTTGATTAAATCTGCATCTTTCTGTTGGGACTGGTGTTGAGGGCTCAATAAAGAAATTGGGGAAAGGTTCCTTGTTGTTGCTACAAATTTGTAGAGCTTTAATATTTGATCTTGCAGGGATTCTTAATTATTGTAAGCTGGCAGTAGTACTGACAGCAGTTCCGTAATCCTGCTTTTCCATGATTTGTAATAACCCTCTTTGCTTTCTGTAATAGCTTGTAATATCTCAATCTCCGCCCTATGGTAGCTCCTTTCCCACTCTGGGTCAGAAAGCACATTCTGGGTGTCGAGTTGTTTTCAGCATTCTAGCGTATTTACTTTCAAAGCATTGTAGTTCTTATCACTCCGCCATATGGTCGCCCCTCACTCCATTCTGGATTGGGTAGCACATACTTGGTGTCGAGTTCCCTTTTAGCACTTAGAGTAGAAGATCCTCTGACCATATGCTCGCCATCATCGGCGCCATTCTTGGTTAGAGTTACAGCATAAGCAATTTGTTTTAGATCCTCTGACCAATGCTCACACCTTGCCCACATCGGGATCCTGGTGTACATTCTGGTTAGAGTTGCTTCAGCACGTTTTGGTTTATTTTCTAACCTTAACGAGAGCATTGATTGTAATTTGTAAGTTGTTAAAATCGAAAAAATTGGCTCGGAATATTTCACAAAGGTTGATTGATGACAGGGTTATTGAGGCTGGAGCTGCATATGACTTTGGTGGATGGTATTATGCTCTAATTTCAAGAAGAGGAGTCCTCGAAAAGGTAAAGCAGGATGGTGCCAGAGTTGAAGATCAAGCAAAAGAAATTCAAAGTAAAATTTATGAAATGGCTGCAGAGATGCTCGACAAAGATACCATCCGAAAGAAACACTTGCGGCCAAAGAATTTAAGAGAACAAGTGCAGAGAATTTTCTCCACCACCGGGCCAATCATGAAAGAAAACTTCACCAAGGTATTCAACTTCATGGCCGTCAAGAATTCTTTCTTGCTGCAGGAACCATAATGGGCGACCACTTTTGCAGAGTGTGCCGAGAGCTTGGACTTGCTGGAGTACAATGTCAACGTGCTGCCCGACATTGCCATGGAAGAGGTCGGCTTGATCGTGTTCAGATTCGCCGAACGTGATGCCGCACAAGTGGATAGGGATGCCACTCCAGATGTCTGAAGTTCTCTCTAGTTAATTGGTTGAGGTTTTGGAAACCCTAATTAGGGTTTAGTCATAATTAATCTGGGTCGTTGATCCTAAATCAATCTCGCCATTCATTGTAATTTAGAAATACTATATAAACCGCCCCCCCCCCCTCACTCTCTCATTTTTCATATAGAGAAGATTAGAAGAATTAGAATTCATTAGAAGGCATTAGAAGTTAGAGCAGATTCAAGAGAATTAGATTGTAGAAAATAAGAGAGAGTTTTATGAGATTGTTGTGAAAACACTATTTTGATAATAAAGTTCAAATGCATGAGGTGCGTTGAATCCTTGATTGTCAAATGGTTGCGTGGTCGCATATTTGCTTTCTTGTTTGGTAAATTTGAATTAGAATGTATGTTAGAAGAATGACAGATTGATAACGGAGACTAGTGAAACCTAGCTCATACTTTCTTTGAGTGGATGCTTTTCACTCAATGTGTAAAGTTAGACTGAGCTTTATCGTGGATGCTTAACTTCTGTTTGGATAACTATTGTTTGATTTGATGGTAATTATTCATTACGTGAAAATCATAAGCACATTCCCAGAAGATTGCACTTGCTCTGTGTAGTCGTCAAACATGGCGAAGCAGAGTATTGTTTATTTGGTTTCATTTAATCTCTGTCGTCTATTGATTTCTTGGGAATAGCATAGGGTCTCTAAAACCCTTAATCTTTTTCACTTTTTTTATAAAATCAGAAAATCCAAAATGATACTGTATTTATGTCTCAGCTTTTCCGAGTAACTTGCAAAAGTAAATCTCAATTGTGCCCCCAGCAAATCACATCAAAACCACAGAGTAAATCCGCATTTATCTTAAACATTGGAATTACCATATGATCTTACTTGCAATCTTAGCATACAAGGTAATTTTTCAAGAGAGGATATAGGGTCTTTGACACTTTATTCTAGAATGTTTGTTGTGTCATAAAACACGCATCAACATTGAATTGGCGCTAGGAGGAGGGCTGAACGAAAAGAAATCTTTGCTACATCACTCTTGTATATGCTTGCCTCTCCTCCCTGCGCTCAACATTGAATTGGCGCTAGAAGGAGGGCCTTTCGATAACCAACAATAGTAAGTTACTGTGATGTCCCGATGCGGGCCCCTATCGGAAGGTGACGTAGGTCTGTCCGAGCGGTTTGCCCAGCCACGTGTCCAGGGTCTTCGGCGGGAGTACCTATCCTGGGGATGCCCCCTTAACGCTAAGAGGGGTGCCGTTCACTACCAGTCCGGGCTTTTGAGCTTGTATCTGGAGGTCTTCGAGACTCGCGAGGTGAGTCGGGGCCCCTATCAGTGGCGTGGACTGTCAAAGCCAACGTGTCCACTCTGAGGAGTACATCTGGGATGCCCCTTAAAAGAGGGGTGCCCACTACCGTTAGTTACCGTTGCAAGTGAGCACACCTTATAAGGGGGCATCCCGTGATAGGTACTCCGTCGAAGGCCGGACGTTATTTGGGCAAACGCTCGGACAGACCTACGTCACCTTCCGATAGGGGCCCGCATCGGGACATCACAGCCCACCACGCTCCGCGAGTCTCGACCTCGAGACCTCCAGCTCTGATACCAAGTTAGGAACTCTAACAAGTCTACTCCGAAAACTCAAATTTGGCCTTCTAACATTCCATCAAGTAGTTGGCATGCAAGGTTTGAGTTCTGATTTTTTGAGTGTATATGTGTTTGTTTTGTTTGCTTTTGAATGATTCCCAATTTTCAGAACATATACCAATACATAGAAATGATAACCAATATCGTGCGTAAACAGATAATGAACATTCAACCCTTCAAAATGATTTTATTGCCACTACATCAGGTCTGATAACAACTTTCCAATGTAGCTATACAACAAATGCACATTTCACAAACATATAGCATGCAATCTCCTTCCACTTATTTTATTGACTGTAAATGCAGCTTATTACCATGTCAATTGAATCATATTGAATATAAAAGCACTGAGATTAATGCAATGATTAAGAAGACTTTTCATGACTCATGAAAGACTATAGCAGCACCGTTTACTCTTAGAACTTCAAAAGACAGTGATCAGATCTTAACATTCAGTTCTAATAGAACATTTCAACATATTCCCTGTCTAATCGATACAAATACTGATATTCTCATTTCATGGCAGACTTAGGAATGTTCAGAAATACAAAAGGAATATATCAGATCAAACCCTTACCACTTAAAATGTATGACTGAAGGACTGATCTTTTCATGGAGAAGACTCACAGATTACCGCAGTAGTTGTTGCTTAGATTTGTAGCAGATTATGCAGCTAAAGTCATCCACTATGCATAAGGAAATTTGTATTTAACTTTCTGATCTGGAAATGAACACTTGCCAATATGATTAGAGGCTCAAACTGTTGTAGAACAGGTTCCAGAACATGTGCATCCTCATACCAAACCTGTCCTTCTTCAGTCACCACTCTACAGGCTGAATTAAGCCTTCTAAACTCCAACGTAGTCTCAATCTGAAAACCCACAGCTGCATGTCACTGTAGCGATCACTGTACGCGGGTACTGTTCACGTCGCACTGTAGCACGACACTGTTCACACGCACTGTAGCGCGGGTACTGTAGCAACACATTAAATAGCTTGAAACCTGTTTGATAATGGCTGCCAATGAATAACTTAGGTCTGCAATAGATATACCTTTAAACTGCCTAAAACCCTATGTTGATTTTTCACCTGTAAGCTCCAAATGGACTCCTGAATGAAGCCCTCTCAAGCAATAATATCAGCTGGTATTGCACAGCCTCAAAATTGCACTAACATTGAAGAGTTTTCGTTCTCCAATGCAGAAATGGCAGAAAACCCTAATTGGTTTCCTCTCCAAGCACGAACTCCAAAGACACAATTTAATATTCTCAAAAAACATAATCAATTCGAATGCCTTTGATGCCCTTTTATAATTCCTCAAGAAGGTCGACCTCTTAAGCTGCTTTTAATCCTCTTTTGAAATCAACTTTAGGTTTTTAATAAAACTTTATAATATCTCTCTAACCTTGGGTGTCCAAAATAATAATATAAAAATGTACTTTAAGTGATTTAAATTGAGGGTCATGGCCTCATCGGAAATAAAGTACACTTTTAAATTATAATTTAACTTTATAATATTTAATTATCATTGAAGTACCTTTAATGATAATTAATCATTAATCATTTAATATTTTGCTCGTCCAATCAAATAAGAGGTCAACACTGCATCTGAGACCTGTTCAGGTGCCTTACTAAATTTAGTAACCCTGACTCCCCTAAAATGGTGACTTACTATAAATAGTAAGTATGAAGAACTGAGTCAAACGAAGGCCAAACTGAACCCATATTGAGCTCTGAAGGAGAAAAACACCCTAATTACTGCCACGAAGGACCCTCTAACTATCAGTGTTAGCCTACGAGGGTCAATTGATAGGCTAATCCTTACGAACTCTGATGCTCGGAAAATGGGGACATTACAGTTACTCTCAGAGTGAGCATGATGCAGTATGGTGTTACCACATGAGTTTCCTTTTGATGTACCTGTTGAACAACCGGATCAACCACCAACGGACATTATTGATCAGTTGTACACGCTAGCTTGGAAGTCGCAGACAGATCGAGCTGAGTTTAGAAAAACAAGTCGTGTCCTTGCTAGAGAAGAAGAAAAAGGAAAGAGGTTCGAAGAAGCGATCAAGAAAGATTTGATAAGGCAAAAGATAGGTCGCCTAAAAGAAAAGTTTGACGAGATAGAAAGATCATTTGCCACAAGTTCATCTTCCAATTCGAACTTGAGTGATAGAATGAAGAATGGGACTCACAGCCAACATTCCTAATCCAAACCAGGATCCCCAGCCGGTATTGCAACCAAATTTGGGTTTTCACGACGAACAAGAGGACATTATCACTGAATTTTTCAGCCTTGCGTGGCAAGTGAGAAGAAGTGCTCCTGATTGGTTTCGTATGCACTATATCCTTGAAGAAGAAGAAGAAAGAGCACGACGAATTGAGTTCAATATTCGGAGGGACCTCCTGGTTGAAAGATTTGAAGCACTTCAACCAGAGCAAAACCGTCAAGCAAACCGACAAGTTGCACAGTAAGTGAATCAGCAAGCTCCGGAAGCAGCTCCTGCACCACCTCGACAAGCTTAAAGGAGGATACACTGGATCGAATTGGTTCTTTCTCAGCAGAGAAGTTTTGGAGAGTCACTAGATCCACTCCCAATTCTTTCAAAGAATTTTTTGAGTTATCTCCCTCCAGAAATAGGCAAAGAAAAGCATCGCAAGAAGCATCATCAAGTGTAGAAGCGCCGAGCGAATAAGATCCTCTTGGTCTCTTCCAAACTTCACCAAGTATCGCGCAACCGGACCGTCAACAAGTTCCAGTGGCTGCACAGCCAATGCAACCAGTTCAACCAAACCAACCGAATGCTCCAATGGCGTGGCGTCCAGCTGATGCATCACCTATGACATTTGCCGTTTATCATGATTTGCCCAAGAATCCAGAACATTTTTGTTCCAAGTTTTATAGTGGTGACTTAAACCACACCGCAAATGAACATATTAAGCTCTTCGAAGATCTTCTTCAAAACAGAGATATCCAAGAAGAAGATGTTGCCTGCAGATTGTTTCGTTACACATTTGACGAGGAAGCTTCTTACTGGTATATCCATTTTCCAGCTAATTCCATTCGCACCTGGCAACAAATGAAGACCGCTTTTCTAGAAAAGTTCAGACCACCCATTGCTCCATCTGATTTGTATAGGCAATTTGTAGAAATCAAAAGACAAGAACATGAGCCTATTAGCACATTCAATAACAGATTCCACAAGGCTTATACCTAGTTGAGAGATCCTTATTTGCTAGACAATGCGGCAGCATTGCCAATTTATTACGAAGCCCTGGATCATCTTACTACCATGTTCGTGAAGTCAACAAACCCGCTCCCAACGGATTCGAAGGGAGCATATGCTACAGCAATTACGGCCAGCATTGGTCTCGAAGTAGGCTTGGCTCCAGGTCCACTCCATTACTTGGGAAATGCAACATCCCCGAATCAAATTCAGGATATCAATAGGGCGTTGGCTCATCAGACACCTATGATGAATCCAGTCCCGACTGCGAATAATCAAATGGTTCTCCACCCAGGGATGCCCGTGTCTCAAATGCCACCAACACAGCCAGTATATCTCCAGAATGTGACTACTTCCATGCGAACTCAGGAGGAGAAGGATGAAATGAGAGAGTTGATCGAACAAGTCAAGAGGTTGTCAACTGAAGTCACCTATCTAAAAGGTCAGACCAACCAAATGCAGAATTTTCAAAAGAGCTATCAGCCACCACAAGGAAATTACCAAGGGCAGTGCCATTCAGGATATCAAAGAGATACTCAGAACTATCAGAGGGATAACCAAAATTATCAAGGAAATAGTCAAGGTTTCCGGAACAACAATCCAGGCTTTCAAAGGAAGACTTGGAACACTGGACCTAATAACGGAAATGTACTGTCACCTTTGGATAATCCGCCTGCTGACAATCGTCCTGCCGATAAGGTATTCTTAGCTGAAGCAGCATTATCAGGGTGGTGCAGATTGCACAACACAGATCAGCATTCCGAGTTACATTGTCACGAGTTTCAAGTAGCAGCAGACATTTTTAAAAGTGAGAGGAGAAATTCAGAAAATCCTCCTGTAACCTGATATGAGTTGGTTCCTACGCCAAGATATGATCAGGCCCTTGTAATTGAGAGCGCTCAGTATCTACCTCAAGAATACCCACAGTATCAACACAATCAAAGATTTCCACCAGCATCAGCTAATGGACCCGTGGAGACGCCACCTACCGTCTACTCATACACAATTGCTGAGGGACCTGTAGAAGACACGACCAATTATTACTTCCCGCCATTGAATAACAGCGTATTGTTCGAAGGTATAAAAGAAGTTCAAGCGTTCCAGCAGACAGGCAATAATCCACCAAAGGTTTACTATCGGAAAAATCAGGAGCCTTTGATCTCGTCTGTTCCTCCACATAACTTCCAAATGCCACCGCATCCAAATGCCAGCAATAATCCACCTCTTCCGAAAGACGCACCACAATACAGGCAGGGAGATACTGCTAGTAGTAATGCTAGTAATCCGACCCCTCCTAAGGATGAATTGAGAAGATTGAGTCAATATGTTACGGAAGAAGTGAGGAAAATCAAGGTGAATGTGTCATTGTTTGAATTAATGAAGGTTCCAGAGATAAGGAATACGTTCCTTGATAGCTTGAAGGACACAACGCAAGATTCAGTCAACAAGGTTGCCAATTCCACAAACAATGTGAACGTTGTCCAAAATGAACAATTTCAATCTACTCAAGAAGGACATCGGAGTTCTAAAGGAACTCGAGGTATGTATGAAGTAAAAGAAGGCATAGAGATGCCAGGCCAGAAGATAGCTAGACCAGAACAAATGTGTCTAAGTTCAAAAGAAAACAAGATAGAGAATCCGGCAAAAGGAGCAGAGACTCTACAGATTGAGAAAAATACTAAGGTTAAAGCCAAGGAGGCGGAAGCCAACGCACAAAAGGGAAGCCCCGTAATATTTTGTCAAGGAAAAGATGAGCTAGCTCCTTTCCTCGTCTCGCTCCGGATTTTCAACCAACTTTTGCACAATTGTTTAATTGATTCAGGAGCATCCAGCAACGTAATGCCTTTAGCAATCTTCCACAGATTGGGTTTGACACCCACAAGAACAAACAAGAAAGTAACACAATTAGATAAGACAGAAGTCCCAGTCATAGGAGAATTAAACAACATCCATATGCAATTATCAACCGACCCAAGGATTCAACAGTTCATTGACATTTCTATAGTTGATATTCTCGATGGATACGGCATGGTTTTAGGAAGAGACTGGACTCACAGATTGAATGGCTACTTTGCTACCGACTTCTCGCACATGTGGTTGCCTTGGAAGGGTATTCCCAACCAAATCAGAATTGAAAGTACGCCTAGACTTAGACTAATGATTACTGAGAATGGGGAAAACAATGAAATTCTGTTTTGCGAAACAGATTTGGGCCAGTACATACCACAAGCACCAGAGGTTTTGATGTTACAATGTTCGAACAATTAGGAAGATTCACCAATGATTGCAGATTCAACAAAAGCACCTACGGAAAGTGATGAAGAGCTATCACCAAATGAAGGTGAAAGCATGTTCGAGAATTTTAGAAGATTTGTGCTCAGAAGTACAAGACAAGAAAGGGAATTGGGGAGTCATGCTTTTGTGCAAGACTTGTTACTACCCAACTGGTGCCGTATTCATAATGCTTTTCATTCCGAATTCTCTTGCGCCATGTGCAAAATGGCTTTAGACCAAGTTCGCGCAAGAATTTCCCAAGTTTCAGAAGACGAATGTTTTGATTTGACAGTACCAAAAAGAGATCTCTCATCAGAAGAAGAAATGATTCAAGATGTAAACCAGTTTCAAGAAGATCATTCTGCTCCAGAAATCCAGAATGAAGAAACTCCCACTCATCAATTGCCAGAACAAGAACAAGTTTGGACCTTGAGGTTTGATGGTTCAAAATCCAAGAAAGGCAACGGAGCTGGGTATGAGCTTATTAGTCCATCTGGCGAAACCTACCTGGCCGCCATGAGGTTGCAGTTCCCATGTACCAACAATGTTACAGAATATGAGTCATTAGTGCACGGATTGCTCCACGCAATTCGCAAGAAGGTCAAAGTGCTACATGTTTATGGTGATTCAGAAATTGTAGTAAGGCAAGTAAGAAAGAAGTACGCTTGCCATGACAAGAGACTGAGAGGATACAGAAACCGTGTCTGGGATCTCATCGAAAGCTTTGACGCTTTCAACATCAAGTCAGTGTATCGCTCTCAAAACAAAATCGCAAATTCCTTAGCCCAATCAGCAAGTTCCTTAGAGCCGCTGGAGATGGATGCCGTGAAGAAATTTACAGTGGAAATCACTTCAGCACCATCAGTTCCAGATAATATTACAAATTTCCAAGTGTTTGATGATGACAAGCACATCCTAGATTTTCTGACAAATTCAGATGTTTTTCTCACCCAAGTCATTGATGAGGAAGAAGACCAAGGGGAGACTGAATTTGATACCGAAGGCATAATGAATTTGAAGACCAATAACATTCCCAAAGGAATGATACAGCTAGAAAGGATCTTTGACCAAGATCAGATCAATGCCATCAAATACCAAAGAAGTGATGGAGCTCAACACGAAGCTATAAACCTTGGAACGCAAGAAGAAGTGAGAAATGTTCTCATTGGTAAAGTATACACACATGAAGAAAAGGAACAGATAATCAAGAGCCTGAAGCAATTCAAAGACATTATTGCTTGGAGCTACGAGGGTCTGAAAACATATGACACTTCAATTATTACACACACTATCCCCCTCAAAGCTGGCAATAAACCATTCAGGCAACGCCAAAGGCCTGTGAATCCTCTGCTAGAGCCCCTCATTTTCCAAGAAGTGAAGAAGCTACTCTCAGCAGGTATTATCTTTCCAGTACGCCACTCAACGTGGGTCGCCAATTTGGTACCCGTCTGCAAAAAGAATGGAAAGATAAGATTGTGCGTGGACTTCAGAAATCTTAACAAGGCCTCAGAGAAAGACAATTATCCACTGCCCTCATTAGATGAAGTCATTCAAATCGTGAATGGATCCCAAATGATGTCATTCCTTGATGGATATTCTGGCTACAACCAAGTGCTCGTGGAACCAAAAGACAGGATTAAGACAGCATTTACAACAAAGTGGGGCACATTTGCTTACAAAAGGATGCCATTTGGTCTGATCAATGCCGGAGCCACCTTCCAAAGGGCTATGGATATTTCTTTTAAAGATCTCATAGGGAAGTGCATCATTGTTTACATGGATGACCTTACGGTGTTTTCAAAGAAAAGGGAAACTCATGTCAAAGATTTGATAAGGATATTTGAAAGATGCAGAAAATACGGAATATCCTTGAACCCGAAGAAATGTGTGTTCGGGGTAACTGAGGGAAAGCTGCTTGGCCATGTAATAATAGAAAAGGGTATCCTTATAGACCCTGATCGAGTAGAGGCTATTTCGAGAATTGGTTTACCTTCGAGTCAAAAGGAATTGAAGTCTTTCTTCGGAAAGATTAATTTTGTGAGAAAATTTATAACGGGATTTGCTGAGATAGTCAGACCCTTGAATGAAATGCTTAAAAAGGATGCAAAAATAGAGTGAACGGTGCCGGAAAGAAGAGCTTTCGAAGAGATTAAACAGGCCATAGTTGATGCTCCTGTCTTGGTTAGTCCTGATTATACCAAGCCATTCTACCTTTATTCTTTCGCATCAGAGCATACTTGTGCCGCGATGTTAACACAAAAAACAGATGAAAAGGATGAACATCCTATTGCTTTTATGAGTGCACCTTTCAAGGATGCAAAGCTGAAATACCTGAACATTGAAAAGCAAGCATATGCTTTGGTTAAAGCAATAAAGAAATTTCGGCACTATGTATTGAGAAGCAAAGTTTTTGCCATAGTCCCGGATGTGACTGTCAAAACCCTCCTGATGCAGAATGAATTAGGAGAAAGAAGGGGTAAATGGGTTACAATCATCCAGGAATATGATATTGAAATTCAACCGATGAAGATTGTCCGCGGCCAAGCTTTGACACAGACCATTGCCACAGGACCAGAATTAGTGCAACAGGTGTATGAATTACAAGAGGTATCCCCTGATGAATGGTATGACGATATTGTCTACTTCCTTCTTAATCACAAATGCCCAAACCACTTAAATCCAGTGCAAAAGAGAGCCCTACGAATGAAGAGCCAAAGGTACATGTTGCAAGGGGCAGTGTTGTACAGGAGAAATCATGAAGGAGTTTTTCTAAGGTGCCTGGGAAAAGAAGAAGCTAAACAGACAATAGAGCATTTCCATTCCAGATTTGGGACTGGCCACGGAGGAGCGCTTGCAACAGCACACAAAATTTTAATGGCCGGCTATTATTGGCCAACAATATTCAAAGATGCATATGATCACGTGAAGACTTGCCACACATGCCAAATCATGGCGGCACGAGAAAGGAACCCAGCTATGCCACTGCAACCTGTGATTGAAGTGCGACCTTTCGCAAAGTGGGGACTCGATTTCATTGGTATGATTAATCCACCTTCCTCGGCACAACACAGGTATATCCTAACCGCAACTGACTACTGTACGCGGTGGTTAGAAGCTCAAGCTTTAAAATTTTGCACCTCTGATACTATAATTAAATTTTTAGAAGAAAACATTATCACCAGGTTTGGATGTCCTCATGCTTTAGTATGTGATAATGGTTCTGCGTTTTCTTCATTGAGATTTTCTAACTGGGCTTTTGAGCATGGTATCACTTTGAAGTTTTCATCAAATTATTATCCCCAGGGCAACGGATTAGCAGAATCCACCAACAAGAACTTATTGAACGTCATCAAGAAACTGCTAGACAAAAATCCAAGGGACTGGCACACGCAATTGAGATTCGCTCTTTGGGCGGATAGAGTGAGTAAAGAGTTCCTTGGGTACATCACCTTACCACCTGGTTTATGGACAAGATCCAATATTTCCTATACAGCTGAGGATTCCAACCCTACAATTCATGCAAGAATGTTTGGAGGAAGAAGAAAGGGTTAAAACCAGATTATTGCAGTTACTTCTTTTGGAAGAGAAAAGAGATCAAGCCTTGGAGAAATTTGCTAAACATCAAGATATTGTCAAAAGATGGTTCGACAAACAAGCAAGAGTTAAGGCTTTTCGGATTTCCGATTTGGTCCTTTGTTGGGATAAAGCACACGAGAGAAGAGGAGACCACAATAAATTCGACAATCTATGGATGGGTCCCTTTCAGATTTCGGAAATTTTGGGAGACAATGCTTTTAAATTGAAGACACTAACTGGAGAAGAAATTCCATTTCCCGTCAACGGGCAATTTCTAAAGCATTACTTCCAGTCCTAGACTCCCAGTGGGTCTTGCTCTGTACATAGCTAGATTAGATTTCTTTTCCTGTTTGGGTTTTGGTTTTTGCTTTTTGCTTTTTCCTGCTTTCTTAGATTAGTTTACTTTGTTCGCTTTGCTTGCTTTCGTTTGCTTTCCCTTAGATTAGTTGTTTTGAATAAATCAAGGATCTCCATTTGCAAGAAGGCAAAGTATTCCAAACACACACACTGGTCTTATTCCGCAAAGTAATGTTTAGATTATTCCATTGATAAATATTCGTTAGGAATTTGGAATCCAAGACTAAATCCTTCTAGTTTAACTTTAGGTTAGGATTTGTACTTGGCTAGAAGGGGAATCGTATATTGTGTCTAGACACTGAGTATTGAAGATCACTATATTCTTACACATTTAATGATTTCTCTGAGTTATTATGGTCTCCCAGGAGAAGTCAAGGTTAGGCTAATCAAAAGTCTGGCTCCAGCGCCACTATAATACTCAAACCCATGTGAGCTTCACTGCTTACAAGCCAAAATGTGGAAATATGTGAAAAGAAAAGAATCATCAAAAGGAATAAAAGGAAAATAAGGAAAAATTAAAGCATTTGGCTTTTGGGTGTGCGGACATCTCTACAAGCATGCACTCAAATCGATCAATCATCAAAAGAGAAAAAACAAGAAAATCAAAAGAAATTATAAATTGCCGGAAGTAGAGCAATCTTCGTGAGTTTATAGAAGATAACCTTGTCGGGGCTATAGACGCTCGCTGGCAGCAAGGCTCTATCCAAGGATGCTTTTGGAGTTAAGACAAATTACAAAGCCTGCGACGATGGAACCAAAGAGTCATACTAATTTCACGAGATGGAATAAACCACTTGCACACAATTGTGATTTAAAAGAAAAGTGTCTTGATCCAATCTATGTTTCTTTTTCTTTCTGAGTACACTTTTTAACCTAGAGGTAAGTGAGTTGGATTTAGTTAAAGATTCTGAATTCAGAATAGGTCTTTATCTTTGGAATGTTCAGGAACATTCCTCACGTGCAGTCGCCAGATGTTGTGACCTAATTCACACCTCGCCCCATTGCAAATGGGGACCCTTGTTGTTTGCCTTTTAGGGTTTTGCCTTCGCGTGCCTCGTTTTGTCTGCTCTTCGTTTGGGGGTTTTGAGTCTGAATTTTGAATGGTCACTCGAATCAAGCAAATGAGTTTTAGCCTGGATCACTGTGTAAACGTCGCCATCATGCTTAGAGGGCCTAGGAGATGAAGATCGACTGTCATTTCGGTCAATTCCGACACCTCCCAGTTTTAGGGTTTTTCACCCCGGGCCCCCTATTTTTTAGGACCTACTTTTTTGGCACTTTTGGGCAATTCTGAGATCCCTATTTTTTAGGGTCTATTTTTAGAAAGTTGCTATTTTTGGAAATTTTCTATTTTTAGAAAGTTTCTATAATTGGAAAGGGCTCGAGTTTCAAAAATCCACTCAGAAGTTCGAAAAGATCAACGAAACTCTCAGAAAATGGATTTGAAATTTTTTTGAATTCATGGTGAAATTCTGGAAAATCACAGAAAAAGTTTAAAAATCTGGAAAAATTGTTCATAAATCACAGAAAATCAGTTATGAAATCATCAAAAATTGATAGGAATCACTGAAAATAGTGAAAAATCTGAGAAATTCATGTTAAAATCTGAAAGGATCATGGATAAATCTGATAAATCATGGCAAAGTGGCCTAGGTATGACTGAAAATTCATGGAGGAGACTGAAATTTGTGAGAAATTCGCCTAAGTATGGAGTTTACTCAGCATGGAGAAGGGGAAAGTAATATCAGAAAGCTTCAGCCAGACAATGAAAATGGCTTGACTGTGAGCAAACTCCGCCCAGCCATAAAGAAGATAATGACAATAAAACATGGCAAGTCCGCCTTGGGCAAAGTGAAGTGGCAAGGACATGAAGGAAGTCCGCCATAGGAAAAAGGTTGAAGTGGCAAGGTCAGAGCTGAAGTCCGCCCATGTCCAAATATTAAATGGCAACAAAATGGATGAAGTCCGCCTTAAGCAAAGAGATGCAATGGCTAGCCATTTAGCCAAGTCCGCCCTCCAATGGCATCAAAAGTGGCCAAGTCCGCCATAAACCAAGTGAAGGAATGGCAAGGAAAGTTGCCAAGTCCGCCCAGCCATATGTAGAAATGGCCTAAACATATGCAAAGTCCGCCCTTGGACAAAGCATTAAGTGGCAACAAAAATGATGAAGTCCGCCTTGTATGGCAAGGAAACATGGCAAGTCCGCCCTTAGCAAGATGAGGAGATGGCAAGCCATAGGCTGAAGTCCGCCCACCATAATGCAAATGGCTTGAAGTGAGGTAAAGTCCGCCCTAAGAAATGACATGAAATTTAGTGAAGTCCGATTTAAAGTGGCTAAGAAATAGACAAAGTCCGCCCTCCAATGACTAGCCAAAAGACTATGGCATGAGAAGTAATGAAGTCCGCCTTGAAGAAAAATTGAATGGCCTAACAACAAAGGAAGTCCGCCATGTCTAGAGAAGTATGAAAACTGGAAATTTTTGCCTAAGTATGGGCTTTGAGAAATTTAAAAAGTGTATGTTTGGCCTTGAAAATTTCTCCATACTTAGAAGAGATTGAAATATTTCTTCTAAGTCTAAAACATTTTGCCAAACGACTTAGGAAGATGTGAAGAAAATTTCGCCTGTGACTTAGGATGGCAAGAAAATATGGCCAACGAAAGAGGGTAATGGCAAAATAATTTTGGACGAAAAGATTTATGGCCAAATAAAATGGGACATGGCGAAATAAATTTTGAAAAAAGGAGGTTCATGGCCAAATAAATTGGACGATAGAAATTATGGCAAGAAAATTGGAGAAAGTGAAAATTCGCCTAAGGCAAATGAAAAAATTTCGAAAAATCAAAATTGCCTTAGACAAAAATAATTCGCCATAAAACGAAAGGGTTGGAAATAACACATAAAATAATTATTTTAATTAATTTAATTATTCATTTTCCAATTGTCGTCAAACATGGCGAAGCAAAGTATTGTTTATTTGGTTTCATTTAATCTCTGGCGTCTCTTGATTTCTTGGGAATAGCATAGGGTCTCTAAAATCCTTAATCTTTTTCACTTTTTTTATAAAATCAGAAAATCCAAAATGATACTGTATTTATGTCTCAGCTTTTCTTAGTAACTTGCAAAAGTAAATCTCAATTGTGCCCCCAGCAAATCACATCAAAACCACAAAGCAAATCCGCATTCATCTTAAACATTGGAATTACCATATGATCTTACTTGCAATCTTAGCATACAAGGTAATTTTTCAAGAGAGGATATAGCGTCTTTGACACTTTATTCTAGAATGTTTGTTGTGTCATAAAACACGCATCAACAAGTCTCCAGATTCATCCAAGGCAGTCACCCTCTTTGTGTTCTTGCTGGCTGGACAACGGAACATTCAACGAAATTATCTAATGAAGTGATCACCGACAAATGTCATCGGAGTATGAAGAGGTTGTTGACGAAGAACATCCAAAATGGCTGTCTAGCATAAAAAAGCACCCCTACTGAAGAAAGGCGCCCTTTCTTTGGGGCACTCAGATGCAATCAATTTGCTGAGTGACCTCCAGAATGACCTCCGTTTGGATCGATCTTGACAACAAAACTGTCAATGAGGACATCTGACAAGGCAATCATTTGATGACAGAGATCAAACTTAGGCAGTTTTCAACATGAAAAAACTGGATAGAAAGGAAAAAGCGCCCGTACTGGAGAAGGGCACCCCTACTTCTTGAGACCTAAAACTAACTTTCAGGAGCTGAGAAACTAGTCATCCATTTCAAGACTGAGTTGGTCACTTGATGAATCGTCAAGCAAGATTGTCCGACTTGCCAGTCAGCGGAAATATTAGATCGAAGCACGAAGGGTATAAAATGATGAAAATGAAGAACAATCATGAAAATTGACTAAGTCAGGGCTAAAAGCGCCCCTACTGGAGAAAGGCTCCCTTTAGTCTGGAGCCTCAAACTCAAGTTTTTGTCATGATTCCTCCCAAGCATACCTCTTCAGGTTGGTTCTATCTCAACAACAAAATAGTTAGCAGCTGCCAGAGATCAATTGAACGACTGCGAGCAAGGATCAAATAGAGGCACTTCAGCTCAAGAAAAAGTGAAAAAGTTCTCAAACTTAAAATGGACCCCTAAAATGGTCAATGAAAGGTTTGCTGACTTCAATTAAGATATTTTGGAGGCAAACTTGGCCAAATCATCCCAAGATCAATGGAAATCAACTTTTTGAACTCCAGATTAGGCCAAATGAGGCTTAAGACATGAGTTGGCGCCCAAACTTCAAGGATTCGGGCTTAAATCAATATAAAGAAAATCTAGGCATCCCATTTTGGTTATCTCTTTTACAGGTTGAAGATCAAAACAACAAATTGCTCTCAAAGACGTCTTTTGAAGATTTGGCAAGGTTTTTTGACCGTTCAATATTTTTTGAAGATCAGTGGCATAAGGAGATTTCTTCTCAAAGGTTGAATTCAGAGGCAGATTTTCTCAGGGAGACAGCTAATAACTTCCAATCCACCTCTTGTCTACTTCCTCTTTTCTTGTCTTAGGTTTTCTTCCATGTCACAGAAATCAACAGGCTACAACAGATCTGACCAACTGGGTGTGATCAAGATAATTTTCCAATAAAACCCATCTCGTCAAATTTTCCAAAAACAACAAACTTGCTGCCCCTATTTTTGCGGGATTTTTCGAAAAGTCTCAGGCTCAAAAATCCGAGGAACTGGGTTTGTTCAGCATTGAAGAAAGAACAAAACCCATGTGCTAGATTTTTTCCGGAAAAATACTTCTCGGCAGGCGCTATTTTTAAGGGTTTTCGGAAAGTGTCAGAATAGGGTCGTGTGCCCAGTCAATCTTTAAGTCTTTCAAGATGCAGTACTCCCAGGTGCAATACAAGACCAAGACGGCCTTGTACCATGATTTTTTGAAAACGACTGACATCGACTTGCATCAAAAGAACCCAGTGGTCGATTCAGAAGATTTGGAGGGCATGAATCAAATCACATTACAGAACATAGAAGAATCTGGATTGCTTTAGGCTGCATCCATCCCCATCACATTATAGAGTGTGGAGCTTGTAATCGCTTGCATTAAGCATTACAATCCTACCACGAGAGAAATCCGATCAGTGGATGGGAGGGTAATTTGCAGTTTGAAACCAAAGGACATTGAAAAATGTTTTGATATTCCACCATGCCCTACCAATGTGGTCATATCAGTGACACAATGCGAAAGAGCATTCGAGGCAGCCAAGGATAAATGCCAAGGAATATTGGCAGAAAGATGGCTAAAAGCGAAAAAGAACAACTTGCCTGAATTTGTTGGATGAGGAGAATTCAAAGACGAGTGCGCAGTGCTAATCACTCTACTCAACAGGATCACTAGACAGGAAGAGGGCAATTAGTTTCAGTCGTGGATGTACATGTCATTGCCAAGATTATCAGCAAAAGCGAACATTACGACTGGACCACTCTGATCAATGACACACTCCACCAATAGATTATCGGGTTTCTAGAGGCTCATAGGTTCCACATGTGTTCCTATCTTGTATACCTGATTGCCTTCCAAGGCGAGTTCAGGATACTAAACAGTGTGGAGACCTTAGGTGTGCAAAAGGTCCATGAACACTTTTCGCGTCTTGAGTTTACTCAAGCAGAAAAACACTTCAAACGGACAAGTCACCTTTTCATCATGCACATTATATGAGTCCTCGACCATGAGATGCACCTTTGTATATTGCCGACAGCTAAGGAGGCAATGGTGGACTGAGCGGATTGGTTTATCCAATTCCCCACTTTCACCTACATACACATGTATGGTTACATTGGTCATCTTGCCATGATGCCACGCTACCCTTCAGATAGGGTAGTCTTCCTAGAATTCCTCAAGCAGTTGGCCAAAGTTCACACTCACCTATGCTTGAAGAAGAAGATAGCTGCAAACTTTCCCATTCAGATAGGACTCTATAGATGTAGAACAGCGACAGATGCCAAGTTGATGAGTCAAGAGACGGTGAGACTTAATATCAAATACCTCATTGAGAGAAGGTCATATGATCACAGAGGCCTCTGTGCATCACATCTTGAGCAATGCTCATCAAATGAATTTTCTATGGAGGATTAGTGGGTCAATTGTGACGATGAGTATGAGGTACGAAGAAGAAACTATAGCAAGTTTAGGCTCTCACAAATTGCTGACTTTATGTCAGAAGACATTGAGGGCCTATCTGATGATGAAGGGGAAGTCATTCTCCCATCATTCTTCGTAGATTCAGTGGACTCACGACCGCTCGGAAGAGTGGATTGGTATGCTAAAGAAAACCCATCTATAGAGGAGAGAACTTGTAGAGTTGTCAGAAACAGTCAACTCTACCTTGACAGCAAGGAGACAAGGAAGGTAGTACTTCCTAGAACAGAGCGGCCTAAGGTTCAATCTACACTACCTTCCACATCAAGGAAGAAGCCCAGGCAGAAGCAATGGAGCAATCCTCCCAAAGGGATGCAGATGTCAGGACACACAAGGGGAAGAACACATGGGTTATATGTGGAGATAGCCACAGACACACCCGAGATAGTCATGGGAATCGCTGCCCCCAAGCCAGTGATTGAGATAGTCACTATAGAGACAGAGCCAATAGCAGAAGCAGCAGTAGCAAAAATGATGCTTGTAATAGAGACAGAGCCACCTACATCACCACCATCACAGTAGTCACAAGTCCCCATCAACTTGGACTCTCCACTGAGAGACGCCACTCCAGCACAATCTCATTCATTGGGCATTCAAGGGCCCAATATTCCTCCTTCCAGCAAGGCTAGCCAAGATTCTATGTGGCTTGAGGGTTTCCTGGAAGGAAGAGGGAAAGGCCATCATATGAGCTTGACTTCATAGAGTTTGATCATGTCCCACAAGACATGTCGGCAAAGAAATTGAAGCAAGTACATGTGGAGAGGAACACAGATCATGAGTTTATCATAGAGACTGGTGCCCCACTTGAGGACAGAAACATACATGAGGTATGAGTTGAGGACTTCACATTGTCCAAACTCAACCTCAGAAAGACCTTCTTGGAATTCCCTTAGTGAGCGTCCAAGAGAGGATGGCTAAGGATGGAAAGGACAAAGCAGCCTTAAAGGCTGAAAATCAACAGTTGAGAATGTACATTTCTAGCTTGATGCATGACACCCCGAACGTCTTAGCCTTGTGTTGGCGTTTAAATTTGCACCTTTGGAATGCGGATTTGAAATGGACAGCTATGCACAGATAAACTACTCTTCAAATTAGGAGGGAAGCTCCCTCTTGCTGATGGTGTGAAAGAAAGTAAATTAAATCTAATTTGCCTATCTTTTTGGTTCAGCTAGAGCACAAGGTTTATAAAACTCAAAACGCCGCAGTTGAGATTTTTTGATTAAGGAATTTCAACTACGACTAACCTGCGCTAAAGACGTTTCTAATTTCTCAAGTATACGCAGAGCAAGAGAGTTAGAAATGGACAAGGTTTGATTCTCTGACAAAGTGCTTAAATAAACTCTTTCTCAATATACATCTACTTACTTTCAATGCAAGCTGAAATTAAGATCACATAAGCATAACACAATAAACAGAAACTTGAGGCATTATATCAAGGCAAAAGAGGCTCAAGACTTTATTTCTCAAATTTCTAGAACAAAGATTACACTAAACACATCCACGGAACAAGAACTTGCAGCTAAAGAGGCTTGCAATCTCGCTCTTACACAAAGTGAACTGACACTGAATAATAACTTGCTGCATTACAGGCTCGCAATTTTCTATCACAATAACCGTTAAGAAAAACAATGAGCAAATGCTCTTATTTATAGACAAGTAGAGCAGTAGGGAACCCTAAAATCTCCTTGCTTTTACAACTAAGACTTGCTCAACAAGAAAGCTTTATTTCTAAAACTAAAAGAAGATAACATCTAACCACCTAAGAAAGCAGGAAAAGTAGGAAATGCCAACTATTACATTTTATCTTCTTTCTCTTCTTCAAAGAATAGATAAGAATTGTTCCGAGAATAGAAAGAAAACAGAAAGAAAGCTTCTAGATGAAAGCCGCTTGAAATCTCAATCACATCCACTAAAAAGCAACAAACTGTGTCCCTATCAAGTGCATCTATACCTTCAATAGCAAAGTTGCGCTTTTCTAAGATATCCTCTCCATCTGCAATTGATCTCAGGAAATCTTCAATCTCATTGGGCGCTTTCTCGAACTCTTGCTGACATCATGGAAATGTGACTTGGCAGAGTCTTATGTATTTCCTTCATCCACTTTTGTGCAATCTTCTTATTGTACTTGTCCTTGTGCATCTCCCATATCCTTTCACATTGGCCCTTAGAGATAGTCACACTTTCAGGCCAAGGGGGAATGGAGAAACATTTCTCGATCATGTCAGGTTTCAAACTACAAATCAATCGGCCATCAACTGATTGAATCTCTTGCGTCGCCGGATTGTAATGTTTGATGCAAGTGATTACAAATTCGAGACTCTGAACTGAGATAAGAATGGATGCTGCTGCAAGAAGTCCAGAGTGTCCTAGGTTTCTGATTGTAGTGTTGCTTGTGCTCTCCAAAGCGTGTAGATCAAACACCGGCTTGATGTGATGCAAGTTCGTCTCAGCTATTTTGATGAAGTCGTGGTATAGTACTGACTTGGTCTTGAAATCATTGGGAGTGTATTCCATTATGAAAACTTTGAAGAATGACTGTAAACTCGCCTATGTTCAGACATGTTTTGAGCAACTTACTATTTTTAGAATTCTGGTTTTTCTTCTTCAAACGGACAAAGTTTTGGAAATTTTTCTGAGATATGGGTTTTGCTCAGAATTTTGTTGCAAGACAATCCAGATCACCCGTTTTTGAAAATCTTGGGTGTAGACTGAAAAAACAACAAACCCTATTTTTTTCAATTTTTCAAGAAAAAGCTAACATATGGGTTTTGTTCAGAATACAATTTGGAATAAACCCAGTTGATTAGATTTGAAAAATACTGAGGGCTGATTGAAAAAGCAACAAACCCTAGGATCTGCAATTTTCTTGAAAAAAGTTGTGATATGGGTTTTCTTAAGAACGTTTTAAGAGGACCCAGAAGATCAAAATTTGAAAACTCTGATGATTTCTCTGACATGCAAGGAAAAAGCAGCTGCTGCAACTTGAGAAAACTCCTCAAAAATTCTTCAGAAAGATGAGATGAAAAGACCCAGATGGCTGAAAATTGAAAACATTGACCTTCTTCAAAAATTTGATGTTCTAGATGAAAAAAGCATGAAAAACAAAGGTTTTATGTTGCTGGTCTGAAAATTAATGAACTTGAAAATCTTGAAATAAAAACATCAAAGTTGCTGCTCCTCTTCAACTTGGACGCCACCTACAAAGAATAATGAAAATTGAATGATAAAATCCTCTTAAATATGCTCTAGGCTTGAGAAAACCCTACTTTCTTTTTGCTTTTATCTTCAAAACCCTAAAATCTGCCTATTCATTGAACTTGGACATTCTCTTCATCTTGAAATTTTGAAATTTCAAAAAATTTAGCTAAGGCACGGCAACTTGGGCACCCTTCTTGGCTAGAGGCGCCAACTTCTCCCAGACTTGGTCATTTTATGAGTTTTTTCAACTTTTCTCAATTTTGAAACCCTACTTTGATTCTGATCTCCGGCTTCCAGATTGATTTGATGGACAAGTTGAATGTTTCATCACGAAGCTTGATTGATTCTAAGAAGATCATCTTGGAGGCAGCTTCGACTAAAAACTTTGTTTGATCCTTCAAAATCATGGGTGCCCATCTCCTTTTGGGGCACCCAACCTTCACAGTGTTAGCTATTTTTATATGATTTTCAAGTTCATTTCCCTTTGATCTTTGATGAAATCTCAATTTCGGGAGCTACACTGATCAGATTGACTGACCGTCTGATTCACTAGATAGCTAGACTGAATCTAACGGAATGATCTTGGAGACTGTATCAGCAAATTCTATCATTTCAAGCTTCAAAATCTTGGGCGCCTTTCTTCACTAGGGGCACCCATGTTCACCAGACTTAGCCATTTTGTTAGGTTTCTTCATCAACTCTTCTCCAGATGATCCTGTCAGATCTGATGATCCGGATGTTTGATTGGCTGATGGTTGGGCTTGTTACGGAGCTGAGAAGATTCTGAGAGGGGTCCTCTAGGAGTAACTTCATTAGAAAGTTGAATTTGAGGCATCAAAAGCTTGGGCGCCCAACTTCACCAGAGTTAGCCATTTTTCTGTATTTTTCTTTTTTGCTTTTGATTTTCGACATTTAACTCTTGTCAAGCCCCATGTTTCGCCTCCTGTATCTGACGATTGCCAACTCGGATTGACAAGTTGATAGTCTCGTTGGAGAGCCTGATCAATTTTGAAGAGGTCATCATGGAGGCTTCACTGGCAAAATCATCCATTTGAGTCCTCAAAGGCTTCACTAGGGGCGCCCATTTGCTCCAAACTTAGAATATTTTCATCTGATTTCATCTTTGAATTTGAACCTTCATTCTATACCTTCAGCTCGATCAGGATTTAACGGAGATTGACAAATCAGATGCTCTGATGAAGACATTCGTTGCAAAGCTGACTGAATTCTGAAGAGATTGAGCTCATTTGCAAACCCTAATTGCTAAATTTTCTCTTTCAAAAAGTTGGGTGCCCCTGGGCACCTGGGGCACTAAAAGTTCCCAGACTTAGAAAATTTTCTGACATTTTCATGATTTTCACTCTGTCTTCTATTTGAAAACTCCACGTTTGATCTCGAATTCCGGGCGACTAAATTATCTGATGACTGCACTGTCAGACTCGCTGCGAAGCTAGGAGGATTCTGAACAACTTTACCTAGAAGTTCAAACCCTAATTCCATCATCTGGTGCTCTGAAAAGATGGGCACCTATCCCCTTTTGGGGCGCCCATGTCAAGCAGACTTAGTCAAATTCTTGCAGATTTCAACTTCCTTGCACGTTCTTCAACTCATCTTCTTGTTCAATGCTTGCATGTTGAATCTGGCGCCTGGCAACTGACTGACCTCCATTGATGACTTCGAAGCTCCTGAAATGCTTCTGAAAAAGAAGAATAGACCCACTAGGGAAAAACTGATCTTTTTGAGATTCTGATTGCACCAGCCTAATATGGAAGTATTTTGAGCCATTCAAAATCAATTTGGATCTGTTAATGTGATTTTCGTGATCGCACCAACACAGAATAAAATCGCCAACGGCTACCCTATTCTCTCTTGAACAAAGTATCCAACACACTAAGATTGCGAGAGAGTTCGTGCGTTCAACTCCAAGGTTCCTTCAGTGCGAATAGTCTTAGTTGGCTCGATGTGATTTGCTAGTATTTCAAGGGGACTTACACAATTGTTCGACAATTGACAACAGACAGCAGATTAAGGGCTTTCATGTAATTCGGATGATTTAGCAATTAAGTGCAAATTTTCTAACACTAGCCAGAAATGAGCTGAATTTAAAAGAGTGTAGGGCCTAAGAAGTTTATGTTCTATCTAAGGACGGGACATGGGATCAATCTTGACAGACTTCGACCAGACTCTGCTCCGCCTCACGTTGGACAACTTACACAAAGTCGGTGCAATCTTCAAGGGAGTGACAGGAGGTTTTCAAATTATAACTCAACATGTAAGTACCATCAAAACTACGCATACAAACACATGAATCACAATCGAAGTTAAGTTTGTAATGTTTTCTAGTTGACCACACAAGGAAAACTTGCTGTCAGCAAGCCGCTAGTGGTATGGATAAAAATGAAGTTGCCTCGATTAACACCACAAATCCATAGCTATCACCTACTTGCATGAAAATGACTACTCTGTTTTACGCTACTTGAAGTCGAAGGGATGAAGAAATCTTGCTAGCTACTCATAACAAAGATGAATTCACCATTCAATGAAAGATATTTTATTACAATAGTTTTTCGCAACAATCTCTTACAAAGTTTTCAAAGGAAAACTTTCCTTCTCCTTCAAACTACGCTATGCTAAGCTATTACAACTAAAGTGTCTCTGCTCTACTCTCTAGTCTGATCTCTAAGCTCTACTACTGTACAAATGAGGGGGACTCCCCCTTTTATAGATAGCCCAGTCCAACGAACAGCTCAAATTACAATCGGCTGGATGGCCCAGATTGTGCCACCTCAGCCCTAAACAAGATTCACCCTAAAAACCGCCACCAAGAGGAGTGGGGTAATAAATGAGCCATTAATGGCCACCATCCTCTAGAAGATTCTTGTTTGGAAACGCGTTCACACTGTTCTTGTTTTTGACTGTAGACTTGATCAAACAGCTTCAACCTCTAGCATGGTAGGCATGTTCTCATTTTGAAATTCCAAGACTGCAACCTCATTCTTCTGCTTGATGATTTTCCTCTTTAATGTTGTTCTTCAACCTTGAAGTACTTGAGGATCATTTCTAACCTTTGGGCCTTCATCTTTTCCAATCCTGGACTTGATCATTTTTTCCTTGCCACCCGCCTGACTGCGTTGGGTGCACATTGGGTCTTTGAGGAGAAACTCCAACACTTAGCCATTTCTTGCAACTTTTCTTCTTTCATGTTTTGGGTGCAACCGAGATCTCGCGGAAGAGCTCGAAACTCATAACTTTATCTCCCTTCGAAGGTTGTAATATCATTGTGCTTCATCACTTCAAGTCATCGTGCTCTGGCCTCGACGTTCATCCTGCAAAATAGACAAAAAGGAAGAACATCAAAACACTTCATAATATAAATTTACCTTACTCATCTGATTTTCATGCTCTGATCATTGAGGTTTGAGTGATCTCTTCATCTAATAGGGTTCATCATTTTCCTCCAGCACAACTTTTTCCTTTAAATTCCTCTTGCCTTAGAATATTTCCGCATTATCATTCATCCCCCTTAGGGCGCATATAGAGATTTGAGCTTCCGTTTTCATTTCACCGGTTCAGGCGTTCACTCTGACATTTCATCCAACTCTGGCTCGAAAAAAATTGCTTTGATCAAAAATCATCTAGTCATTCAATTTCAAATTCATCACTTAAGGCATTTTTATGTCAACAACACATTTTATTCCCTGCCTTAGAAAATTTAAATTTCCCTTAGGAATATATCATAATTCAAGTGCCAATCAAATTCTCCATCTCGAAAGCCTTGGCGAAGTGCAAAAGACACTAAAATCCATTCCTTGTCGAAAATCTTCAATACCCAAAAGAAAATTTCTTTCAGAACTTGTCGAATTCATGGGTATACAACGAAGGGGTTCATTTAATTTTTCTCGAATTTTGAACCTTAGAAAAATAATTTTTAACAAATTTATTTTAGTTCTTCGTTCCTGTGAGTATCTTGTTGCTCTAACTTGAAATTTCCAATCAACCCTGTGAAGCTGGCATCCACTGACTTCTCCTCTGGCAATTTTATTCATATCTCAAGAAATTTCATCACTTCAAGTCTAGGCGTAATTTTCCTCTAGAGAGGTGGAATTTAAATAACACTTAGAAAAGTATTTAAATTCCATCAATATTAGACATCAAGGAAGAATTTGCCTTAGAAAAATTTTCATTCCTCTGCCTTCAATCACTTTGCCTGTGAAGAAAATGTTTTTATCAACTTATTCAATTTAATGTCTTGGGCGCGTTTCACATGTCATGAAGGATATTTTAATTTCAACGCCCAACATATTTTACTTTATGTCTCATCTTGGGCGCATTTCACTTGTTGAGGTGGACTTAGCTTCCAACGCCTTAAGCTCTTCATCACTCTTTATTCATCTTACCTTGGACGCACTCTACATAGAGAAGAGGATTTTACCACGCCAAGGCAACTTTTTATCAACTTCACCTCCACCTTTTACCTCAAACTCATTCTTTACTTGGCACATTCAAAGGGGGTAGAGGAAAGTCAACATTTTTTTGTCCTTTTCCTAGCCAATTTGGGCGCATTTCACACTTGCAAGAGGATGGGCGCATTTCATATGTGTAGAGGGATGAATCTTTTTCAACGCCTTGACCCTTGACTTTCTTCCTAAACTTGGGCGCATTTCCTATGTTCAAGAGGATGGGCGCATTTTGCTTGTAGTGGAGGATGAAACACCTTTGACTCTTTGACTTTGCTTGATATGGGCGCATTTAGCATGGTGAGAAGGATTTGTTTCAACACTTAAAAACTTTTGCATGCTATTACCTTGAAGTGGGCGCATATGAGGGGTGGTGAGGGATATTGGTCCAGACTTAGAAAAAAATTCATCCCATGCCTTGAAGAGGGCGCATTTGGAGGTGGCAGGAGGATGTTTGTTCAAACTTAGAATATTTTTCCATCCCACTAGTTCTTCCTTGGGCGCATATCACACAGGTAGGAGGATGAACCTTAACACTTGGAAATTTCTTAGCCACCACCTTGCAAGTTGGGCACATTTAGCATGTCCAGCAGGATATCTTCAACACTTTGAATTTTTTTAAATCACCTTCTTAGCATGAGGGCGCATTTTCAGGGTGGAGCAGGATTTAGTTCAAACTTAGCCATTTTTCTTTCCTCCTGTCAACTTTTCCACGTCCTGCTATTTATAGTAAGTCCTTGAATTTTCACACTTCTAAAGCTTGGATCAATTTGAAATTTTAATAGGACCTTCATGACCTACTTAACCTGTTCACACTACCATCCAGAGCTGACCTGCTAAAAATAGCACGTTTCTAAAGGTGGTTTACTATTTATAGCAACTGCCCATTTCTGAGACCTCCACAACTCCGTTTGACTTGACATTCGAATGACGTGCTCCTCATCGGGTGACCCGCCCATTGACACTGGCGCCTGTTGCTGATTTACTATTTTTAGCCATTTTCTGGAACGCTTTACTATAAATAGTAAGTGCTCCGATTGCCTTCAAATTTTACCGGTGGATAGCTTGAAAGATGCTGATCACAGTGGGATACACCGGTTTTCGAAAATTCTGACTTTTTACCCCTCTTTTTAGGTCCCAAAGTTGGAAAACCTAATTTGACTTGCATGTATATCAAACGACCTCCGTTTGACCTCGTTTTTGTTGCACTTCGCCCTGTTTGTGGTTCTGATGCGCTGGGCAACTGCCGGAATGCACCTGCTAAAAATAGTAAGTCTCTGAAAACTGATCATCATCTTGCCTTGCATGTGACACCACTGTGAAGCTCTTGAAAAACCCATAAAGAATATGCTAACATGCAAAGAAAACCTTGACATGCAAACCCTAAAAATAGCCTTTGAAGACGGCTCCTGAAAAAGTATTGATCCTGGTTTGCATGTTACATTGTTGCGAAGGTCTCGAAAAATCCACAAGGAAAATGCAAACATGCAAAGAAAAACTTCGCATATAAACCCTAAAATTTGCTTCGGAAGCTGAACTACTAAAAATAGCAAGTTGTTGGTTCTGGCTCAAAATTTGCAGATGAGCAGCTTGATGTGTTTTGAATGTGGTGTGACTCTTGGAACTTCAAAAATGCTGAGAAAATACCTTGAATTGTACACTTACTAAAAATAGTAAGTTGCCAGAATTCGATGAAACTTAGCCGAGAACCTGCTAGAAGCATATTGACTGCCACGTGAGGGTTAGATCTCAACTTGATTACTTCATTCGATTTTAAGTTGGCCAGAGAGTTCAAAACCCTAATTCTTAGACCTGGCCAAAATTTCACGTTCAGGCTCAAAGATGGGCACATGCCCGGAAAGACAGATAGCAGAAAAGAGAGACAACAACAAAACGACCCAAAAGCAAAGCCAAAAGATCTAGACGAAGCAAAAATTAGGGGGTCCCCATTTGCAATGGGGCGATGTGTGAAAAAGGCCACAACAAGACCCTAGTGGACAAACTTTCTATTTTTAGAAATTTTCTAGTTCTAGAAAAAATTTCAAGTATCCATTTCAATCCAAAATTTCTGATTTTGTGCCTTAGGAATTCTGTCAAACACTTTGCTGGCAACTTTCCAGCTTGCTGGTTTTGTTGTTTCAATTTGTTTGCTTTGATTGTTTTGAAGTAGAAGATGTTTAGAATGCTTGGAATTGTTGCCAATGCAAGTAAACAAATAACTAATAAGAAATGCAAACTCCTTTTGTATTTTCAAATGCATATAGATGAATTGCTGATATGAAATGCATACCTACAGCCAAATTACATTTTAACAAACATTTGGCATGCAAACTAATTCAAATGTGTGCATACAAACATGAATGACATAAGGACAAATACTTTGCATGAAAACTAACCTAAGAATAATGCATTTACATTAAGAGACATTTTGTCAAATAGATGGCAACAAACTCTTTAGGTCTCCCGTCAATATATTGCAATGATAATAAGGTCTACAAGTTGAAATTAATGCTATTATCTTGTGCCAATGAAATCCAATGATAATGCCAAGACTCTTGGCTTACAAATATGCAAATTTCGATGACTAAAATGCAACTAAATAACTGAAACAAAATTCTGGAAGAACCTGGTATGAAATAGCAGCCACCACAAAATATTCGAATTTCCTTAATTGCTGGGATTTGGCCACCAAACTTTGCAACTATCTTCCACCAACCAAGATGCCCCCTTTGCAATTTATTTTAGAATTTTTGGAGCCTTCTTGAGCAAAATCGCCCCTACCTAGAGGGTTGCTCCTGCTGCTTGAAGAAGATGAAAATATAAAATAATTACTAGATGCAAACTTCTCCAATCTGCTCCTAAAATGATTGCCAAGGCACTAGCAATTGATCCCTCAAGTACCCACAAAAATCTGATCCTTCAATGAAGAGTTATGAATCAAAATGCACTTCCTTTCATGGCAGACCTGCAAACTAAAACAAAATTGCAGACCTCCTTTCTTCACTCAAAACTCTCCAAAATTCCTCAATGTAGCTCTATGATGAATACTGATTGCATCCACCTCTCAATTTGGGAATGGGGCCATCACCAAACCCTACTAACCAAGGGAGCATCACCTTGATCAAGCTGTAACTTAGTTCCAGCCTGTGTCACAAGATTCGAATTCGAATTCAAATTCGGCAACAATGAAATTCGGATGAAATTCGGCGAGGAAAAAATTTGAAAAGTATAAAATTCGGATCAAATTCGCCTTATGTAAATTTTTTTTTTTTTTTAATAAATATAAGTAATATATCCATAAAATTGTATAAATAGTTTAACATTGATAAATAGATTTGAAATCATTACAAAAAGATGACACATTTATAAAATATAAACCATAAGAAACATGTGAAATCACGTTTGCGAATATGTTCTTTTGTCAAAAAGGTACAATAACAACCAAGACTTTAGAACTTCAAAAAAGCTCCAAGTCATCAAGAGCACTTGGCTGAGATGCTAGATCATCATCATCTGTATCACTGCTCAATTCATCATCTAGAAAGTCAGGCTCATCTGCAATTGGCATTGCTATGTCTTCAAAAATTTCTTGTGAGGAAGATTTCTTTGTTGCTTTGTTCATGAATAATTTTAAATTGCTGCGAACATAGACAAGATCTCCCAACTTTCCAGACAACAATTTATTCCTTTTTTTGGAATGGATGTGTTCAAAGCAACTCCAGTTCCTCTCACAAGCCGATGAACTTGCTCCCTGACTCAAAATGCGAACAGCAAACTCTTGTAGCTCAGGAGTTTGTCCTCCATAGTCCAACCACCATCTATATCCAGGTATACGTGCCAAGTCATATTTGGCTGCTGCCATTCCAAACATCCCTTCTCCTTTCTTGTATTCCCAACATTGATCTCTGATTAGTGCTGAAATTGTTGCATTTGATGCATGCTTTTGAATGGCTTCAAAAAGCCCTCCCATAATTTCAGAATCACCTTTTCTATTAATAGAAAACAACTTAGGCTCCAAAAAACAAGCTGCTGCATGTAAAGGTGTGTGCATCATTTTCCATCTACAATCAACTGTCTCCCATATCTCCATGTATTCTGCTTCTACATTGTTTAGTGCTTTTTGAATAGATTCCTTACAACGGTCCATGCTTTCATAAAGCATGCCAAGGCAAGGAGTGTCACCATCAACCATACGAAGCACGTCAACAATTGGTTCACATATAATCAAAACTTTTGCTGCACTTTCCCAAAAATTGCTATTTAGAATAATTTGCTCTATGTTCTTCCCCTTAGGACCTTTTGAAAGCACAGAATTTTCCCACTGATTGGAACAAATAACAGCCCTCAAAGCTGCTTTTTCTTCAACCACTCTTTTCAAAGTGATATAAAATGATGCAAATCTTGTTTCACAAGGCCTCAACAACTCCTTGGATGCATGCTGCCTATAAAGACTCAATGTGAGACGATGATTCCGTATGAAATTTGCAATTGCTCTCCCTCTATGAATAGCTTCATGTACCCATGGGAATTTAGCCAAGTCATGAAGCAGCAAATCGAGACAATGGGCTGCACATGGGCTCCAATATATTCTTGGGTACTTCTCTGTAATCAGTTTCCCAGCTCCCACACAATTTGCTGCACTATCAGTTACAACTTGAACCACATTTTCCACCCCTACTTCAAGAATGGCTTCCTCTAATATTTGGAAAATATACTCAGAAGTTTTTTTGTGGTTCATGGTGTCAATCACTTTCAAAAACACAACACCATCAGGAGAAGACACCAAAACATTAATCAATGGCCTTTGACATATATCTGACCATCCATCACTCAATATAGTGCAACCTGTTTCATTCCAAGAGGCTTTGACATCAACTAATTTCTCAGTCACTCTATCTTTTGACCTCTGCAAAAGAGTTGTCCTAAAAGCCTCTGAAGTTGGGGGTGTGTACCCTTTGCCAAACTCTGCAACTTTCTGAATTCCATTACGAAAATGTGGATTCCTTGCAACATTGAATGGAATCGCACTTGAGTAAAACAAATCAGCTAATGCATCATCCACCTGTTGTTTCTCTACCGGTTTCCAAAAGCTGTTCAAGGTTCCAGTCTCTTTTGATTTACCCACATGCCTAGGTAAGGTGGAAGAGGAAGACATGATAGATGCTGTAGGTCTAGACTGAGCCATTTCCTCTTCTATTCTCTGCTTTTTTTGTGCATTCTTCATCTTTCCTACAATTGAAGAGGACTGTTCTTTCTCTAAAGCAGCTCTCATTTCTGGGGTAACGTTTGGACATGCTTCAACACCTCCTCCTGCACCCCCTGAAATACCAAGTAAATGGTCCATTGCCCTTGTCAAACCTCCAGTAAAAGGTTTGTGACACTTGTTGCATGTGAGACTTGTACCATTGCGAGTGACATATTTCCATGCCTCGGCAGTTGATTTCTTGGGAGCCATAAAGTAACAATCTGCACGTTTCAAAGACAAAATACAGATTTTATTTTTGACATAATACAAATGAAAATGATGTAATCGAATAAATGCAAATGCCAAACAAGATTCAACTGACTTCATACATAAAATTCTATGACTGGCTGTAGCTGTACTCTGTAGGCTGTAGGCGAGTAGACAAATAAAATGAGAGTATACAGCCTACAGGTGTGAAGTGAGCAAAAGCATGACTGCATACAGTTCTAAAGTGAAATCATGCATACAGTTCTAAAATCAAGAACATGTCCTTTTTTTAATCTTTCAAAGAAAAATAATGCAGTTTATTTTTTAAAAGAAACATTTACAATCAATTTCTTTGCAACTATGAAAGAAAATATACAGTTGTCGAATGACGAATATAGTATTTTTTTATTTTTATTTTAATTACTAAAATTTAAGGCATAAAATAAATATATATTAACTTTTTATTTTAAATTTTAAAAACAGAATAAAGTTCCCGCATTTGTTTAAGTTTAATTTAAAAAAATTGAATATGAAAATAAGATAATATTAAATTACCATATATTAAATATTAATTTATTAATATAAATTTAATACAAACAAAATAATAAAATATTTAATATATCACATTTTATAAAATATCAAAGACCTAATATATATAAAATAATACAATATTAAAAAAATTAATTTAAATCTACCTGATTGATTTCTGAATAACACAGTATTAAAACTAATATTAATAAAATAATAAAAACTAAAATAACTATTATCTAATATTAATAAAATAACAAAACCTAAAATTAAATCTAATATTAATAAAATAAAAATTAAGAAAATAAATAAAATATGCACTATGCATTTCAAGAGAAAAAAAAAAAAACAAATCGTCTACCTTAGCTGAGACACGCGAATGGCGGCTGGCGGCTGAGCTTGGACTAGCGGGTGAGCTTGGACGCGACTTGCAAACTGAAGAAGGTCAAGCTTGATGCGGCTTGCAGATTCGCAGCTGAGAGCTTGGACGATTTGCAGAAAGGGCGCCGTCGACCTTCAAACCCGAGCTTCTATTTGCAGAGGGCGCTTGTTTTTCGACCTTTAAAACCTTCAAAACGAGTGTGGAATCGTTGAAATGCTTCCTGACTGCGTTCTTCAACAAGAAATTTCGTCGAAAATCAGAGCCGTGATATTTACAAGTCGGGCCTCCGTATTTATTAAAAATCCCGTCAAAAATCCTAAAAAGAAAACGCTTTTTGAGATATTTTTTTAATAAAATTTTAGCCAAACGAATTTTTACGAATTTTGAAGAATTTTGACGAATTTCATTATTTTTTCAGAAATTCGCCGAATTCCGAATTTCATGCCGAAAATTCGGCGAATTCTGTGACACAGGTTCCAGCCAAGAGAAAATTCTTAATAAGCAAAGATAATACCAACATAAGATGATAAAAGCCAAGCCCAAGCTTCTATTTATATTCTTGTCAATGTGACTCCTTGATGTGACCCTTTGATATGACTCCTTGATGTGACATCTTGATGTGATCCCTTGATGTGACCCCTTGATGTGACCCTTTGATATGACTCCTTGATGTGACATCTTGATGTGATCCCTTGATATGACCCTTGATGTGACCCTTTGATATGACTCCTTGATGTGACATCTTGATATGACTCCTTGATGTGACCCTAATATTTTAATTTTCACTTAAGTCACTTTATAACCCATTAATATAATTATTTAATATTACCCTTTTGATTTTGTACTTTTGGCCAAAAAATACATCCCCTCACCAAAATGACTAGCTCACGGGAATGGTGAATGAGCTAGCACACAACTCCAACTATCAGTGTGAAAGTGAGGACATTACAAGACAGGCGTTCCTCCTCTTTAGCAATCCTGATATCCATATCATCGTATTTTGTTGTTTTTAGTAAGTTGTTTCCTAGCCTATACCTCGGACAGGGGTTCCTCCTCCTTGGCAAGTCTAAGATCCAACTTACCGTAAAGAGTGTTCACTTGCATAAAACCTTATCCCAGCATATATCCGAGAGTTTAGAGCCTCGGCCATATTCTAAGGAGACGGCAGATTCAAGTGATCCAACCAATCCATTCCCGCTCCTATGCCCTCATACTCTATTTATCTTGAGGAGATAGGATAGATTAAAAGTTAGTTTAGTCATAGTTAAGATCTGCAGAAACTAGAGAAAAGCTTAGCTACAATGCATTGTGTTTGTGAAACCTTGTGTCCTGCCACTGATTAAAAAAGATAGGAACCTTAGTACTTTTTTATGCATACATCAGCAAAGAGGGATCTTCCTCTCTATAATCCGAAGGAGCAATACTATAGCACTTGCAATAGCTGACTGTTTCCAATAAGCATTCTAGAGGTGCTAATTGAAACGCCAACACAAGTTTTTTCCAGAATATTCACTTAGAGCTCTCTATCTCTTAGGAGGAGGTTTAATGAGCAAGTAGTGCCTAATAGATTGTAAGGGAATCGAAGTTTTTCCTTATTCGACCATTTTAGAGGACGATCATTAGCTGCCTAGATAGTTCAGTTTTGGTTGATGCATCTAATCTCTTATATCATTGTACAAAATTTGTAAGTTCTAAATTAATACAATATTGTGTCATAATTCTCGCAAAGTTCTATTGCTCTTCATTCTTTTTGTTAAAGGACTCTTATAATTTTTGTTGTGGTTGCTCTCTTCATTTAAAATCATTCACTTATTATGCACTCACATCCACTTTATTGTGTTCTCCTCTGGGTTACCTGACTTGTGTATGGTTCATCAAACATCAGAGGGGTGAACAGGTTGCATGGAAATAATGGCGGAGGATGATAATTCATCTGTAAGATCATTGATGAGAGTGATACATCTCAAGGGTGAGGATTTTTAAAATGATCACCAGGAAATCTTAGCTTATAAATAAGTAACAATTGTTAGTTCTTCAATACTAAATGCTCTAGAGTCACACCAATCCTGTATTTATTGTACATAATTTGTTTATAGTGGGAAGAGCAGTTTGGGTGATTTTGCATCTAACTATTATTTTTTTGAAGTTAGCGAATTGATAGTTTAGATTTGTGTGACTCTTTATGTTTATAAATGGATGATTGTTTTCATGGGACGTCAGTATTGAGACCGTTACTGTTAAAAATGTATGAATTTTAAATTTGATTTTTAATGGGCTATTTTCATTATTTGTGTTTGTGTGCTTTAGTTATGTTGGGATTCAATTTTTGTGCATTTTTTTAAGTGCACGTACTTGTGATGATACACCAAATATCAAATATTGTAAAAACATTAATTTCAGTATATCCCAGTTCTTGTGATTTCCAACAACATTTGCTAATTTCACAGGTTCAATAATTTGGCTATGTAGAGTCTTATTGTTGTGGTCATGTTTATCTTGCCAAAACGTTTTTGTATAGAAAGGGATTTATGTTGTAGATTCCTTACCCATTTTAAGTAGTGTGATGTACATTCATAAACATGTTTAAAAAACTTCTTCTATACATGGCCATCTGAAATTCTTGAGTACGATTTATTGAGCTTTTTTAGATTTTTGTACACTAAGAAATTGATTTCTTTAGATTATAGTTGTCAATTGTTGACATGCTCTTTCTATTTGACATTTATGGAAGAAAAAAAAATAATGCCAGTTAAGATATCCTATTTTTATGTAATTTGTATTATTTCTGAAGCATATGAACTACTGAAGACAGACCTGGAGCTTGACTTTGGTAATTCTTCTTGGAACCATTAAGTTCCCAGCAGCAGTTAATGCTTCCATTACTATATCCTGGTGAATGTGAACTATTATATGCTGGATGCGCAGATGGCAGAATATATATTGCTGCTCTTACTGAATGTCAAAACAACCACTGAAAGTATTCATGGAGATGTTATTATTGGTACATTTGTTGACCACAGGTATTTTCAGTAACAAGTCTCATAAGTTTTCATTCAGCCGTCTTTGATCACATGGATTCTAAATCATACATATTCTTTGCGCTTTTATCCAATTTTCTGTGTTACTGATGTTTCTGAGTGTCTGAAATATGCATCTACATTCTGTGTGGAACTGATGATATAAGGATTTTCCATGTGATCATTTGAGTTTCCTTTTTTCATTCGTGGTGTTTGATAATGCACAATATGGAGTTGTTCTTAAGGTTTATACATTAAGCATTATCATCTATACATACTTATAACATATCAATATATTCTACAAAAAAGTTAGCTCACATTTTAGGATCATTTTTTAGCATTTTGTATAGCATTTTGAAACTGATATGTTTATTAATGTTTGCTATGAAATCATTATAGTATTTGAAAGTTCTTGCTTCTGACTGTTAAATCTATTACAGGGAGTAAGATTCATGGCAAAACTCGTAGTAAATTTAGTAATTAATTTAATTTCTTAGGATTGTATTTTTATTTTTATGAGTTATTACTTGTTTTGATGAGGGAAACTGATTTTTACTTTAAGAAAGCAAGTCACAAGTTTAAAGAAAACCATGCTGGTAATTCAATGTTCTTGGAATGTATGCAATTTGCATTATAGAAATTGTTTGAGTCCTGATTTGCTAGTGAGCTGGAGTCCAGGCTAAGGAGCCATAATCTGCAAAGAACCTATTCTATCTTAGGGATGTCAAAATATCATAGCTCTACTACAGGGCTGCAGTAAACGGATAGCAGTAGCAAACCTTAGGAAGAACTCTAAATTAATAGTGTAGTTATGAATTTGGCACAATTTGTTGATAGAAACGTTGAGATGTTTGCTAACAGGTTAAGTTCAATGATCTAGTGGTTGTATTTGCTGGTGCTTATGTTTTTGGAAGCTTATAGGAGTCTGCTTAAACCTTCAGCCTTGATATTATATATTATTAAGGGGTTTCCTTCTTTTAATCCTTGGGATTAATGGAATGGGGATATTGGAGATTAGGTAACTCATGCTTAGGACAAGGTTTTAAAATGTAATTTTGCACCCTCCAAATCTGATGTGGATCAATTCCAAACTGCTGCAATCAAATACAACTTACCAAAATTCAATATCTATGATAAGCAGGATGTAACAAGTAAACAGAAATCTTGACTATACTTCTTTTTCCATATGAAAATAGGATTGTTTCATTTCTCGTCAGTGAAGTCCTCATGAATATTGTTCATGAAAAAATCTGGTGGCCTAACAGTATCATCACCTGAAGCGCTAGACATTTTTAATGAATCTTCCATAACGTGGTAATACTTTTAAAGATTCTTTCTTGTGTAAGTTGAAATTCCTATTCATTTTCACAGGTAATAATTGAGAACTAAAGAGCAAGAAGAGAATAAATCAAAGTTTATAATGACTTGTAAATGGGCAAATACTTAGTTTGATATTAAAATTTCTAGATTGAAAATCAAATATATTCTGACAATTTTGCATTGATTCAACATTCCGGACAATTAATAAAGTTAAAATACTATAGACTTTGTTGTGCTCTATTTTGTTCTTCATCTTTCTGTCCTTATTCATCTGAAACTAAACTCGAGTCTATGGTAAGGATAGATGCCCTTTATGAAGTCAAGACTCCAGACTAAAATTGCAATATGAAGGCTGGCAATTCACATCTAAGTTGGTTCATTTTGGTTCAAATAATGCATTTTTCAAAAGAAAGAGCATGCTTATATTGAAACCTTGAAACACTCTCCCTTTCTTTTCAAGTTGAGAATAAATTTGATTCTATGGTAAGGTAAGATGCAATTTTACTAAGGAGTGGAAATTCCAGACCAATATTTTAATTTCAAGGCTGGTGGTACTCTGATCTTGATTGGTACATTTGGATTGGATGATGCATCTTTCAAATTTAAGATGATTACTAGTTGAAGCATCGATGTATTCTCATTATGCTGAAAATTATGTTTTACAAAATAGCATTGTTCCCAGGAGACATGGTTTTGATACCAAGATTTCTTCTAATACCGGGACATTTTGTTCCAAGTTTCTCTGTGTGTGCAGTCTCCTGGCTTGAATTTTAATCTGCTATTAAATTTACAAAAAAAAGCTAAAAACATACAAAAATAGCTCATCACTACTACCTGTAATTGAATTTTATGAATTTTTAAAAATAGATTTCTTTCTAAAGTTGTATATACTATGTTTTTGAATTTTGCCTATATATTTATTGAAGTATTTTATTTCTGGTGTCTCCTAGTACCCATCTCTTTTTCTTTTTGAAAAATGGTGTACAAGTAACTGTCCTTGTCACCTAGTAATATTGTTCTAGAATTTGTTTTCTTCATTAACTAATTTTACCTTACTATTTTGGGAATCTAGAGAAACTTCAATTACTCTGGTTCTGGGATCTTATGAGCAGTTAAAGTTGCATTGGCTATTTAAATCAATTTTTTTGGTAGCTAAGCAATCTGTGTGATGTAGTTTCATTGTAATACCCCTCTTGGTTCTTTAGAACAGTTAAAGTTGGTTCTTGCGTAAAGTTAAACTTGTCTTAAAGGAAAAACAATTCAATAGCATAAAAAGGATTCTCAAGTTACCATGGAGCTAAATTATTGCTTTTTTTCATGTATTCATCCAATCCATATATGCTCAACATGAAGATGAATAAAACACGCGACTTTTAGGTATGAACTCAAAATTCATATTTTCAAATTTAAACTCCAACTTTCTATTTTGTGTGGCATATTATGCCACATTATTTGAAGACATTCAATGTGCAATTAATTCACATCTATAAAATAGAGGACATTAAGAAGAACAATTAGAGCACACTTTGATTTCTAAAGGGAAATAAGGAATTAGATCTACATCATCATCATATGGTGTAATGTTCCTTTCCGAGGAGTAATCCAGAGTGACTAATTAGCCTATTTTATTCTTGTAGGTTAAAGTAAAGCAAAAGGAAATAATTTAATTTAATTATTTAATATTATCCGACCAAACACATTTTATGAGTGATATTATTTAATTAATTTAATAAAGTCACTTTATTATTCAGATTTAAATGAAATATTAATAGTGTGAGAATTTGAATTTTTTTTTCTAGTGGCTTCAGGATTAATACAAAAGTGCTTTTGGAAGCTCATTTTTATAGGTGATTATTTTTTCTTGATGAGGAGAGTTTGTAGAGAAACAAACCTTTAAATGGAACACTTGTGAGCTCACTTGACAAGTGCATGAGCAAGTGTCAATAGGTGTCTCAAGTCATGATGACACATGTTTCAACCATATGAAGTGAAACAAAAGCAAAAGAAAATTAAGTTAACTTAAGCTACATGTGAATAGGTCAATCTTAGAAAGATGATTAGCTAACTAGGTATGATAATGACTCTATTTACACTAACAACCCCCTTAAGTGTAACTTAAGGAGTAATGTATGCACTGATGATGAGACCTAGCTACTAGGCCATGTTAGGTACTCGTACAAATATCTCATAAAGTGGAGTAAAGGAGAAAAACCTAGTGGGAAATATAAAAACCCCTCTCCAAAAGAGAAATGATGCAATGAAACAAAATGTTAAAGTGAAGAAGATAGAAGAAGGAATCATGATGACGCCCCAAGGACTACTATCACAAATTACAATGTATGTTCCCTCCATAGGGGAGAAAATAAAGGTCTATGTGATCCCCCAGAAAATGTGAAGTTGTAAATTCCATGTGAGGAAATCTTTCCTCCCAAAACTAATAGGAGAAGAGAAACTATGCAACCTCCCCTCAAAATGATGTATGTAGTGTTGATAGATGCTTGACACTAGATGTTGAAGATGATCCATAATTGTTGAACTACATTTAACCCTTTGGGAAGAAACAAAACCACAAATGTGTGCAAAATGACCTCTCATTCCGATAAGAATATGTAGTAAGTAAGATGAACATCTTTGAATTATGCACATGATCCAAATATTGAAATGATGCCAATGATTCCTTCAAATGATGCTCAAATATTTTCAAGCCAATGTTGATGTGTGATGAATGTTGATAAGATAGATCAGGTACCATATGTGATTCAGGAACAAGGACAATGGATGTATGGAAATGACTCGACCAATGTGAATTTGATATTGTTGCAGAGGATGATGATTGAGTTGGATAGCTCAACTCATGAATATCTACACAATTTATCACAATAGAAGTCAATGTAGGTGAGAAAGACCAATATCCAAAGATGGCAATGGTGGCAACTTCATCATCAAAGCTAACATCAAATAAAAGATGAATATCCTCAATAGTGTCATTCAAATTTGCAAGGTGGGATTCTACAAACAAAAATGTGATTTCTAGTATATATGCATCCCAATGTCGTGGATTTGGAATGATGATAACAATGTCTTGATGCAAAGAATCATGAGAAATCATGAATGAGTCAACACCATATTAATATGCAGCAACAGGGATTATGGGTGATCCAATCTCAATGCAAGTCATCCGACTACATCATTCATCCCCAAATGATGGTGTCTCATAAGATGGCTTAGTGAGATTGAATGATGTTTCTACATGTGTTGGAACTAGAGGATTAGATAAGGCAATACCATGATTAAGTTGAATTTTCTCCATTTTCTCAATTCTACAAAATTGGCATTCTTCTGTTGTATGCCTATTGTTTCCACAATATCCACTTTCGATTTTCCATTTATAGAAGGATTACAAAAAATACTCAAATGGAAGGGATTTAGTGTGAGGAACGTGATTACATGAACCAACAAACTCAAAAGTAGAAATGCCTAGATTTCCCCTTTTGATTCAGAGAGCCCCTCCAAAATTATTATTGTTGATTGTAGCCCCCCAGAACAATGTGCAAGAGAATTTTACAAGTTATGAAGATTGGATGCCAAAATATTTTGTTTATAAATCAGACAGTTTTACAATTTTTTGAGAAAATGGACTATCCAAATCTTAATTTTACATCCGAAATATGATTCCTTACAAAATTTTGATAGAAATCAAAAAAAAGTTTACGAAATTCTTCTGGACAACTATTTACAATTGAAAATTTGATCTCCCAGAAATTAAATAACCACTAAAGAGTTAGAATTAAATACTAACAATTACAATAATGTTGAAATGTAAAATTGATTATAAATTGACCAAGTCGTGTCCAATGGAGGTGGCAAAGGTCGGGTCAAAGTTTCCCACGCTATTGTGAAAACTGCTTATGGAGGCCATGTGGGAGCTAGAGTCAAAGGACAATGTGGCAATGTGGAAGACCATGTGGTGATCTTAGATATACATGTCACTGAAGAAGAATGTTCATGCCAAAAGACTGTCAATTGGTATGTTGGGGGCTGTGTGGGTAAGATTGATGGAGTCGTGAAGGAGTTGTCATGCAAGTGCAAAATGGGCTTGAGAAAGCCGCAACTGTGAGGGGCGCTTGAGCCAAGATTATGCAGTTCACACTTTATGTAGCCACCTAGAACCAACAAATAGAGGCCACGAGGGGTTTAAACAAGGGTGATGAAGATGCATGCCACGTGAGATATGTTGCAGCAACACCAAAAACCTTAGCAATGCTAATGGCATCTCCTCCTCTCTGCCCAACATGTCAAAATCATGTGTTCAAACCTTTGCCAAAAATGATTTACAGGCCGCAAATGCTTGTGGAGGCTACGTGAGGTTTCTTGTAGTTTGTCTTCATTGATATGATGTTGATGAAGGGGCGTGATGGCTTCCATCAGGGAGGAGCCGCTAAAGATATGTGAGCACAGGTGCTTTAAATCTCCTCGCCCAACAACTACGTTGTGTGTGGAAGATGGCAGATGTATAGAGGGTGCGGCTAATATTGTAGGCTGCTTAAAATAAACTCCAGGTCTCTACTATGATTTGCAAATGATGGGGGCAGTAGATGGTCGCGCTAGATTGTGCAAGCGAAGATTTTGAGCCTGAACAAAAAAAATGTGGCCTTTTGCTTTGAGATCGGCCTCCACAAGGTCAAACATGACGTAACAAAAACAAAACGGTGGCCTCTTATATTGATTACCATGGCCTTTGCAAATATATTCACCAATAAAATGGTCGGAAAATAGAGATTTTACAACCCAAAAGAACGGATTGTACAATGGAATACCAAAAGAACTTGCAAAAACAAAACCCTCGGCCAAAAATAGGCCACAAACAGAGGAAATAATCTTGCAAGTATGTCGATTAGGCTACAATTTTTGCAAACAGGCTGAGAGGCAAAAAAAACTCTACACAATCAGCACAGAGGCACAAAAAATTATTAAAAATGAAAATTACTTAAATTGACAAGAATAAATGTAATTTTTTATTTCCCAAGCCTAGACACAATGATGGTGTCCATTTGGCTCTATGATGGTCCGTTGATAGGGTTATGTGCAAGAGTCACCTCAATGCAAGAAGGAATGAGCTCTCATGGCTTTGCTACCATGTTGGAGAATGCCAAGATCAAGAGCATGAAACAAACTTCTACAAGTGAACAAAATAAGCACAATAGTATGTTTGTCAATATACAATGAAAAGTGTGTAAATATAATGATCAATCCTTGCATATATAGGAAATGATGAGGAGGTGAGAATGTAGGAGTGAAACTCTAACTACCCCTCCAAAAGTGGGACACTTGTGAGCTCACTTGACAAGTGTGTGAGCAAGTGTCAATAGGTGTCTCAAGTCATGAGGACACATGTCTCAACCATATTAAGTGAGACAAAAGCAAAAGAAACCTAAGTAAACACAAGCTAGGTTTGAATAGATCAATCCGAGAAAGGTGATCAGTTGATTAGTAGGATAATGATTTTATTTGCACTAAGAAAAGGTACAACTTACATTGCATAGATCCACAGATAGTCCAAAAGGATGTTATAAGGAAGATCAAGATCAATTACATGTAACAAGGTTTGTTGCATGGAAGACCCTACTTCAAGTGGTTTATTTATTGGTCCAATTGAATCTCATTTTTTTATTTTATAATCCTTTTATTGTGATCATTTTAGGATTTAAATATTTTTCTAAGAATCCAAGGTGGTAAATCAAACTAAAAGTAGATATATATACTAGACCATTATCCAACAACACCCTTTTGACCTTATGTTTGCTAACAATCACTTTAATGTATAAAAAAGAGGTTGTGGGATGGACCTATGGAAGGCATATCACTCTAGCTAAACATAAGATGGTGATTTGAGGATTGATATCCCACAAGAGCTTGGAACCATGATGGGTCAATATAATTTGGCACTTTTAACTCTTAGAGGACTTTATACAACACACCTTTATGAATATTGGATGGTTTTAGAAGCTCCATGTGCTAGAGTCTTCATGAAATGCTTGATAAGATTATGATTCGGGGAGGCCATTGAATAGTGACCTTGCTAGGTCTTGTGGTGACAACATGAGTAGAAATTTTTATTTTGATTGTCTATTTTATTTCTAGAATGATGGATATGACCTACTACTATTTCATATGTATGGTAAGCTTTATTCTAACAAAATTTATTAGCATGAGTATTCTCACTTTGGTTTGGTGATTGGTATGTTTGATCATGCTTGGAAAAGGGTATTGATATCCCTAATTATTTATTTGAAGATAATGATGTGCCCCCTTCTATCTCAATATCCCCAATGTCAACAAGGTCTTGGACATAATTTTTTAATTGCATACCATTTTAGTGGAATAAGTTTTAATATTATGGTACTTGCAATATTATGTTTCGTTGTATCATGTTGGATTGGGCTTTACTTTCATCAAATGGTTTGGTCAACGAAAATAAAATCATATTTTATTTGACCAATTTATGGAAATTTGCTTTTAATTGCTCATGAAGAGGTGTGTATTATCTATGTTTTATGTCATGTTTTAGTTTTCTATCAATAATTGTTATAGTAGAAGTGTTTTGGACAAATTGAGTGTGTTTTGAGTTGATAATACCATCACTAAATACATGTTTTTTTGCTAACTAATTTAGGTTTTTCAAGTTAGTTTTGATCCTTCAAAAGAAAATTCACATGTCTATTACTATGAAGGATTCTTTTATTTGCACATTTTTTAAAATAATTTTATCAAAATTAGTAACAAAACATACTTGTAAGTGAAATTTCATTTATTGGTTTATTTTTGTGATAAATATATTGACCAATTTCTTTTAATGTATTGGCCAAGGAATCAACACAATAGGCCTCTTCATTATTGTAAGAACAAAGATAAACTTTCTCCATCACATTTTTGTAATTACAAAGGTCCATCATCATGAGATTGTATTCTACACTACATAAAATATGTGTAACAAATCCCCTAGCTAAATATTTGAATGTGGTGATGGCATTCTTTGGTAAGTATAAAATCACCCAAATACTTGTCTACCTAAGCTTTGTAGAAAAATATAATCAAACTTACATTTCATCAAAAGTAACTTCTTGGTTAGCCATGTAAAATTCTTGAACATGCTCTTGAGAATCCCATTTGCTTTTATATTTATCAAATTTAAGAATCTCAAAATGTCGATGAAAAGGAATTTGTGTTATGGACCTCTCTAATGGATAGGGACACAATTCTTCAAATGTGTATCATTTTCTTTGATATTGGTTTCCTACTTGTAAACATCTTATTGTGTCTCTCATTGCTTGCCACTCTTGGTTAAGTGGGGTATTAGGAGGTGGTTTTTGGTTGTTTTGATTATTTTTATTGTGTACATATTGTAGGCATGCATTTTGTAGATTGGATTAATTCATCTAATGATTTAGATTGGAAATGATTTCATAATTTTTGCTTGTTTGAATTATATTTATTTTTTATTGGCTTGTGGGTTATTTTGATTTAGTTGTGGGTTGTTGATTGTATTTTAAATTGTTTTGATTAGATTGATGTTGCAGATTTTATTTATCATACTTAAATTGGTATAATTGGTTAGATTGCAATGGAAATACGAGTAATGTGTTGGTGTTTGTAGCATCGAGAGATATTTTCTCCTAATCAAAAAAATCAAATAAATGATTCCCAAGGCAAGTCGACCTTGATTTACAAATGATATTTTATATTTTATATTATATATATTTTAAGAGGTCAGCCTAGAGAAGAAGTCGCCTAGATTTGTATATATACAAGGTGCAGATCATTCATTTACACATCAATTCATTCTCAATTCAATTCGCACTTTCAAGAAGAAGTTCGCATCTTAGCAACAAATTGCCATCTTTAGCAACAAATCAGATTTCAAAAGGAATTATATTCATTTGTATCAAGGAGAGATTTCACCATTCATTGTATCAAATTCGGCCTTGTGTTAGGCCTGAGTTGTAAGCAGATTTCTGCTCTAAATCTGCTCTTATTCTTTCAATATATAAGAGATATTTTGTTTGGTTTTTCTCCCTCGAGGAGGGTTTTCCTAGGGTATTTTGTTGTGTTATGTTTTTTCAGTGTTTTGTATTTCTACTTATTTGCATTTCTGGTCTAAAAATAACATGGTATCAGAGCGGGTTTAAGCAAAGATCTAACCAGATTTGTTTAAGCAGTCAAGACATCTCTTTATCTAGGGCAGTCTATCAAAGAATCGAAGATGGTGAACGAAGTCAAGGTCGAAGATAGGCTTGATGGAGCATCAAATTTCAACTCTTGGAAATTAAGAGTTCTCATTGCCTTAGAAGAAAATGATCTTCTAGATTTCATGGAGAGTGATTTGCCCGAACCATCCGATGATGCAGAGAAAGCTCAAAGAAAAATGGCATGAAGGCTAGGAAGATCATGACTGACTCTGTGAAGGGATCATCTAGTTCTGATTATCTCCAAGATGAAGACAACCAAAGAAATGTTTGAGGCTCTACAAGGATTGTATGAGATCAACAATAGCAATAGAGCCCTTGCTTTGAGGCAACAACTCCATCATGTAAAAATGGCTAAAGGAGATTCAGTCATTTCTTTCTTCATGAAGATTTTGGATTTGAGAGACCAACTATGCACTATTGGAGATATAGAGGAGGAAAGAGATCTAGTTATGTTGGCACTGAATGGTCTTCCTCAATCTTGGGAGGCCTTTATCCAAAGCATCACTGGGAGATCTAAGTTGCCAAAGTATGATCGTCTTCAAGCTGATTGCATTCAAGAGGAATCCAAGTTAGCAGCAAGAGGAAATGGGTGAAATTCTCATAATGAAGAAAGTCATGTCCTTGCTACTCAAGCTTCTAGAAGAAAAGGAAGAGAAGGGAAAAGAGGCAATTTCAAGAGGAATAGAGACAGAAAATCATATTTTGTTCTAGAACCAAAGAAGAAGGACCTCTCTCACATTCAATGTTTTAGGTGTGACAAATATAGTCACTATGCTCGAGATTACACATCAAAACCAAAACAACATACTTCTACTATAGATGTTGATGATGTGTCACCGCAAAAGGAATCTAGAGATGACTCAGGGGGATTTCTATTCATCTATGCTCTTTCAAGCAATGTTCTAACTGACAGTGACACTTGATTGATAGATAGTGGTGCTTTATGACACATTACAAGATACCGAGAGCATCTTACTGACTTGGTAGAAAGAGAAACCAACTTGCAAGTGATAGTTGGAGATGATGCTTGTTATTCCGTAAAAGGAGCTGGGGCCACTTCTCTTTAGCTAGATTTAGGTATCCCTCTTCATTTGAGTGATGTTTTGTTTGTACCAAGGATCAAAAGAAATCTTGTCTCCATTTCAGCTTTGGAGGACAAAGGGTACCAGGTTGCTTTTTCTAAAGGGAAAGTTCTTGCTTGGCCTAAGAACTCAAGTATCAAATCAGCTCGTGTGATTGGTGTTCGTCAAGAGAGCCTATACAAACTTTCTATTCGTCCAGTTCAGGGATTATTGCACGAGTCTATCAGTTTGAGTGAGCTATGGCACATGAGACTTGGTCACTTACACTTCAGAGCTCTTCCATCTATGGAGAAGGTGGTTATTGGTCTACCAAAGCTCAGTTTGGAGCACAATGGCATTTGCAGAGGATGTGCACTTGGTAAGAATATCAAGAGTCCCTTTCATAGTAGTGATAGTATATCAAAAGGAATTTTAGATCTTGTTCATTCTAATTTACGTGGACCAATGTTTGTGGCATCTTTGAGTGGATTTTGGTATTATGTGATTTTCATTGATGATTATTCTCGAAAGACTTGGATTTACTTCTTGAAATCTAAGGAGTCTGAAGAAGTACTTGATAGATTCAAAGAATTCAAGGCTCAAGATGAAAACATGTCCATGAAAAGGATTAAGGTTCTGAGATCTAATAATGGAGGAGAATACACTTCTGGAGGCTTTCGTAATTTCTGCATTGAGGCAGGGATCAAGAGGGAGTTATGTGTTCCATACAACCCTCAGCAAAATGGAGTTGTTGAAAGAAAGAACAGATCCATAGTTGAGGCAGCCAAGGCTATGATTCATGATCAATATTTACAGACATTCCTTTGGGCAGAAGCTTCCAGAGCCGTCGTGTATGTTCATAACAGAAGCCCTCATCGAATATTGGGAAGCATGACTCCTGAGGAGGCCTTCATAGGTGTGAAACCTGAGGTTAGTTATTTAAGAATTTTTGGTTGTCCTGTTTACATTCATGTGCCTAAGGATAAAAGATCAAAGTTAGAACCTTCAGGCAAGAAAGGTATATTCGTGGGATACAATGAGTCTTCAAAGGCCTATAGAGTCTACATTCCAGGACATAAACAAATTGAGATTAGCAGGGATGTCTCCTTCGAAGAGGAAGTAGCCTTCAAAAGATCTAAAGTGTCTTACATGGAGATAGACAGTGAAGAGCATGAGACTACTCAGGTTATGGACATCTCTTGATCATGTTCTTGACATTCAAAGGGAGTCCAATGAACCGACCAAGACTATTGATCCAATTGATCCTATAGAACCAATTGATGGGCCTATAAACATTGTCGTAGGTCGAAAGAGGCCTCTATGGGCCAACAAACTATGCAAGAGGCAAAAAAGTATGCAACTCCTCGAAGCACCTTTAGGGAAAGCAAGAGACCATAGAAGTTCCAGGTTATGTGGCATTGATGAGTCACATCATTGATTCTAATCCTTCCAGTTTTGAGGAGGCATCCAACCAGCGGGTATGGAGAGATGCAATGACAAAAGAGCATCAATCCATCATTAAGAATGATGTATGGGATGTTGTTCCAAGACCTGAAGGGAAATCAATAGTGTCTTCCAAATGGCTCTACAAAATCAAACATACAACTGATGGTAGCATTGAGAAGCACAAGGTGAGATTTGTGGAAATAGGATTCTCTCAGAAGGAGGGAATAGATTATGAGGAGACATTTGCTTTTGTTGCTTGATACACTTCTATCAGGACAATCATTGCTATTGCATCCGCTAAAGGCTGGAAGTTACATCAAATGGACGTAAAGACTGCATTTCTTAATGGTGTGATTGAAGAAGTGTACATTGAGCAACCAGATGGTTCCATGATTCATGGGAATGAGTCTCATGTATGCAATTTGAAGAAGGCATTGTACGGCCTTAAGCAAGCACCTTGTGCATGGTATGAAAGGATTGATCGATATTTGATGAGCTTGGGATTCTCCAAGAATGATGTAGATTCCAATCTTTACTTCAAGGTAGTTGATGGTGAGGCTTTGATAGTGGTTCTTTATGTTGATGATTTATTTCTCACTAGAGCAGAGTATCTCATTATCAAATGCAAGAAAGAGTTAGCCTCCAAGTTTGAGATGAAGGATCTTGGTCTTATGCATTACTTCCTAGGACTGGAAGTGTGGCAAAGACCTAATGAGATTATTCTAAGTCAAGGGAAATACACTATAGACATCTTGAAGAGATTTGGGATGATGGATTGCAAATCCATGTCTACACCTATGGAGACAAATTTGAAGAAGTTGAGTGACTCAGCAACTGGTTCAAATTTGGTAGATCCCGCCATGTATAGACAATTGATTGGATCATTAATGTATCTAGTCAACACTAGACCAGACATTTTTTATGCTGTGAGTGCTCTCAGTCAATTCATGTGTGAGCCAAGACAAATACATCTAGTTGCTGCAAAGCATATTTTGAGATACTTGTGTGGCATTGTGGGATATAGCTTGAGATATACTTCCTATAAAGAACTATAGTTACAAGGCTATTTTGATTGTGATTGGGCTGAGAGTGTAACTGATAGAAAGAGCACCTTTGGATGTTGCTTCAGTTTGGGGTCTGCCATTATTTCTTGGTGTAGCAAGAAGCAGATTTCTGTGGCACTAAGCACTGCAGAGGATTAATATATTGCAACATGTGTAGTAGCTCGAGAAGCAATGTGGCTTCGTAAGATCCTTGCAGGATTGTTTTGGCAAACATTGGAGCCGACTGTGATTCATTGTGATAATCAAAGCTGTGTGAAGCTCTTAGTAAATCCAGTGTTTCATGATAGGACAAAACATGTGGAGATCAAGTGTCATTACATCAGAGACATGGTGTTGAGGAAAGAAATTCAACTCAATTACATTTGCATTGATGATTAGATGGTTGATATTCTCACCAAGCCTCTTTCCATAGTGAAGTTTGCATATTTTTGAGACAAGCTTGGGGTAGTGGAGAATGTCACCCTTGCTGAGAGGGAGACTCGGCTTTAGTGAGCCTTGCTATAATGTATATTTCTCTGAGATGGAGAAATATGAGGTGAAAGCCCTCATACATCTCTGAGACGGAGATGTGGTTCTTTCCACACATGGGAGTAGCCATGGTGGACGTCATGTTGAGAGACTCCATGATGACATCACATTGAGAGACTCTGTGTTGAACTCTTTGTACTTGTGTTTTTCCACACATGGGAGTAGCCATGGTGGAAGTCATGTTGAGAGACTCCATGATGGACACTTGTACATGTGTTTCTTTTCACACATGGGGGTAGCCATGGTGGACGTCATGTTGAGAGACTCCATGATGACATCACGTTGAGAGACTGCATGATGAACTCTTTTCCACAAATGGGTGTAGCCATTGTGGGTGTCATGTTGAGAGACTCCATGACAAGGATATCTAGAAAATACCTCCCTAGCTAAGAGGGAGTGTTAGTGTTTGTAGCATTGGGAAATATTTTCTCCTAATCAAAAAAATCAAATAAATGATTCCCAAGGCAAGTTGGCCTTGATTTACAAATGATATTTTATATTTTATATTTATTTATTTATTTTTAAAGAGGCCAACCTAGAGAAGAAGTCGCCTAGATTTGTATATATACAAGGTGAAGATCATTCATTTACACATCAATTCATTCTCAATTCAATTCGCACTTTCAAGAAGAAGTTCACATTTTAGTAGCAAATCACCATCTTTAGTAGCATATCAGATTTCAAAAGGAATTATATTCACTTGTATCAAGGAGAGATTTCACCATTCATTGTATCAAATTTGGCCTTGTGTTGGGCCTGAGTTATAAGTCAATTTTTTCTCTAAATCTGCTCTTATTCTTTCAATATATAAGAGATATATTTTGTTGGGTTTTTCTCCCTCGAGGAGGGTTTTTCTATGGTATTTTGCTATGTTATGTTGTTCAGTGTTTTGTATTTTTTCTTATTTGCATTTTTGGTCTAAAACTAACATAATGATGTTTTTATTTTTCATGTTGTTTGGGATCATGTTGTGGTTTTTTCTTTATGGTGAAGCTAGGAATTTTTGGTCAAATTATTTGGGTCAATATGAGTTTAGTAAATATTGGTGTTAGTGGTATTTTGGTTGGATTGTTCTTAGTTGATGGTGTTATTGAGGTAATCTAGGTTATAATCAAGAGGCAATTTAACTTCTGATTTCACAAGACATCAAAGTATGTCATCTCTAGTTTGATATTTAAATTGCATCCTTGTTCAAAGTTAAGTAAATCATGATAGTCATGGTAAAATTCATTTTGATTAGGGATATTATCATTATTACTATCACTATCTTCTTCGTTTTCATGTGAAATTTGATAGGAGGTTTCTCTAACTTGGTATGGATATTGGATGCATAGGTTTTATAGAATAATTTATTCAAGGAACTTTGTGTTTTATTTTTCTTGAAATCTAGTGGTAGGTGACATGAACAAGCATTGTAGATATTTTGGTTTTGGAAACTTGATTTTTTATTTTTTAGATTTTTTAATTTTTTTATTTTTTTGGAGTTTTTGGAATGTAAGAATTGGTTTCACATGAAGGGGAAAATAAAGAAAAAATAACAACCACCTATTATATTCAAGTAGAATTCTTTGAATTTATAGGCCCACAAATATAATTTGACCCAATTATAAATAATATGGCTTATTGATCTCAATGCATTGACCATAAAAAATGATTTTTGGTTGCTTATGACATACTATTCCATTTATACATGTATAATGTGAGTAATTTCCTTGGGCTAACCACTTATTGGTGCACTAGAAAAACCAAAAATCTAAAGGGACCATATGATAGGTTTGTATGGGTTCAACCAAGGGAGTCCTCTATATACTCGAAGATGCATTAGGCCCAATTCCACGAAATTAGGTAGATCATCAAAGGTGTGTGATCATGATCAAATTAATCATTTCACTTTTTCCTCTAGAATAAATTTGCACCAAAAATTATAATTTTTATTTTCTAGGACATGTGGTATTAGGTCAAATCTTGCTGATGAAATCCAAGTCAAACCCACTAAAAATTTACAAAAAAAGAGGGGAATAGCATACACACTCAAAAAAACCCATAAACTGAGTGTGTATGCTATTTCCCTCTTTTTTAATTCTCAATATCATGAAATCAAGTGGGGGAATAGCATACACACTCAATTTATGGGTTACACAAGTGAAATAAACCACATTTAATCCTTAAGATCACCCAAAGGAATGAGAAGAGAGAATACATAGTTTAAATCACAAAACACAACACACAAAGATTAATAAAATGAAATGTGATATTTAATTACTTTCAAGCTTAGTCAATAAAAAAAAACCTATGCACAAAATTTTAGAAGTAAAATTTCTTCTGTGCCTAAAATGGATTAACAAAAAACACTTATAAAGTTAGAGATCAAATAAAAAAATTATTAAAAAATTATATTGCATAATTAATGATGATAGAACTAGTTTTTACTCATAATGAAGTGAATGGAATTTACACCAAATGCTCAAATCTAAGATAAACCTCAGTGAAATCTCAACTAATGACATTTTTTTCACTTTATTATAGATCATATCAAATTTGTATGTTTCTATTTAATATTAAAAGATGTGCGAAAAATATACATAATTAACCAATAGTATTGGCTCCAAAAAGTAATATTATTTAATTTTAATTGCATTGGTTCTAGAAACAAAACTAATGCAAACAATTCAATTTTTAGTTTAGTATAATAGCATTTTAATAATGATAATGGATCGCAATGAGATCCTAGTTCATCTACTTTTGAATCCTAATATCATCCATGCACAAAATTATTGTCCAATTAGAATATATGAGAGGTGAGTGGAGGAAGAGGCAAATGCATGGTGGATCCATATGCAACACATTTTCTTAGAATAATTAGTACAGGGAACTTATGTTACATGTTATTTGTGATGATATATGGAGTGTTGGTGTGCTTAATAAGGTAGACCATGATATTGACACTAAATGGAAAGGAAATATAGAGGATGGAAAGGCATCGACCATGGGATGGTTGATGCTCTACACCTTCTTGCTATTGGAATGATGTAACTTGGCATTCTAGCAATAGTATACATGCTAGTGACCACTCTGCCAACCATGTTACTTGCTAAAATTTAAGATCAAATGTATAATTTTATGCTACAAAATGTTCCCTTTTCTTTGAAATTGTTATATAAGAAAATTTAATAAGAGAACCAATAGTAGAAAATGGTATATTTTTCACACTATATAGGGTTACATTACACTAAAAAAATAAAGAGTCAAAGAGTGTACCAGAAATCCCTTCTTAAGATATATTCATTCAAATGTTTTTAAATGATTATATAAGGTTCAGATATTTTGATTATCTCATAAAATGGTTGTCCATATTTTAAACCATACCCTTCATCTTCTTTGAGTATGTTTTCAAAAGTTTGAATTAGACACTAGAATATTAATCCTTACAAATTCTTATTAAATTGAGATGTAGTTGGTTCAAACAATTGCTTCAAAAAAATTATATTATATACCTACCAAAGATAGTTGTTGGATTTTTGGGAACTGTGAAGATCAATTTAATTTTTTTTGGTTGAGAGGATGGAGGGTTGGGATTTTCCTAAGAATATATGGTTGAGGTTGAATTAGAATACTTCCTTTGGATTAGGGAGAAGATGGATGGTAATGATTAAGTTTGTTGAAGATGAAGAGATGATATTTTTTAGATAAAATAAAAGTCATAAATAATTAGTTGCAACCAAAAAAAGGGAGGGAAAAGCAATTAGTTGGTCATTTATTTCTAGAAACGGTGGAGGGACTATAGGTTTAATTAAATAATTAGATATGGCATTGGGTACCAATAAATACATAATATTTATTTAATTAGTTTTGATGGACTATATTAATTAATAATATAATTATTAAATTTAATTAATGATGATGAAAATGTAAGTAATAAATGATATTAGGGAAATTTAATGTGTCTATACTATGGATTACAAATCTATAAGAGACATGTTTTATTGAACTTTAAATTTGAATTAAGATAATAGTAACTATATTTTGTCGGTGGGTTGTCTCTCATAATGATTTATCATGTAAACATTGGTGTCTTGTGTAGTCTTGTGTTTGTATAGTATTCCATTTACTTCTATCAATATTATTAGATTGGTTAATACTGTTAATTATTTTTATCACATAATCTTCAATTTCTTTACTCAAGTATATTGTTCATCTATAATAAGGGTCTTTAATCCCTAATATTTGGTATCAAAGCATATTATATGTTGTCTAGGTAGTGACCACATTGTTGAGAGACCAAACCCTAACATGTACAGTGGTGAGTCCTAAAAAAAATATTTTGTTACAATTTATGGATAATTTGTCACAAAGGAAAAATTTATAAAACATTGTGAACAGACAATACAATATTAAATCAATGGCCAACACATCAAAGTCTAAGATTGAATGGTTTAATAGATAGAAATTTGAACTATGGAAGTTGAAAATGAAATATCTTCTCATGGATATAGATCAATGGGTTGCATATCTTCTTCAAGTAAACCCATATGTATGTTTGATGAGGGCTAGGTAAAATTGGATAAAAAATGTTAGAAGCAACATTTGATTATGTCTTTCAAATTTTATTTTATCAATGTGTGAATAAACTACTAATCATTCATTATAGAAGATAGGTACATTATATTAGTCCAAGAGTCTCATTAGTAAACTTGTCTTAGAAAAGAAGTTTTATTCTCTAAAATGAAAGGAGGCTTAGTAATTGACCACTTAAAAGTTTTGAGATGATTCTTAATCACCATGTGTCATCAAATAGGAGTCAAAATAGAGGAAAATGATAAGTGCAATGTATTATTTTATTCTTTACTTGATTCATGAGAAAAAAATTAATGTCAATTAATAGTAGTAATATTTCTCTATTTCACTAAAAATAGAGAAATGCCATGAATTTTTTAAGTTAAGAAATTAAAAATAATTCCATAAATGAAACTTCTAATGATGGCCTAGTTATTAGAGGCAAGCTTATGGATAAATGGGGTAAGACAAAATGCTCTAAGAAGTTCAAAAGAAATGGGTAGGTCAAAGCATATGGATAAATAAAAAGTAAAATGCTAGAATTATGGCAAAAATGCCAGATTAAGAATAATTTTACATCTAAGAAGAATCATAAGTCTTCTAATAAATCCTTAGATAATGATGAATATGGTAGTGATTCTTTCATTTCTACTAATATCATTGGAGATGAATCTTGGAAAATTAACTCAAAAGAGTATTATCAGACGACAACATATAGAGAGTGGTACTCTAGATACATTAAGTGTAATCAAGGTTATGTTTTTCCTAGTGATAATAGGTCATTGAAGATTTTCAAAGAAAGGTAAAGGTAGCCTTCATAGATGGAAGAGTAAGAACACTCTTAGATATTTTTAATATTCTACATTTGAATCAAAATATTATGTCTTTATCTAAGATTATTGAATCTAGTATACATGTTATCTTTGATGGTGAAGATTAAAAATTAACATGAGGTACATTGGTTCTTTCTAAGTGGGTGTGGCATGGTAACTTATTTAGACTAGATGCATCAACATTATCTAGTTGTTCAAATATAATTGAATCTGAATCAAGGTTGTTTTGGCATCTCAAGATAAACCATTTGAGTGAAAAAAGGTTTTAAAACCTTAATGGGTAAACATATGATGGATGGACTCCTTAATTATTCTATTAGGTTGGTTGTGAATATTGTGTGTAGGAAAGTTGAGTAGAGAGTAGTTTGTCTATATAAGTACAAGGGCATTGGTAAGTGTCTCTATTATGTGTCTTTCCCTAATGAATATTCTAGTTATTCTTGAATTTTTTTCCTTATAATAAAGTCTAAAATATTTCTCTAGTTCAAGGAGTTTAAGGCTCTAGTTTACAAGCAAACTAGTAGGAAAATCAAAGTTCCTAGGATTTATAATGGTGGGGAATTATTCTCAAAGAAATGTGAGACATTTTATAAACATGCACTAGAATTATGAAATAAATGACAACTCTTTATACACTGCAAAAAATAGTGTGGCTAAAAGGTTTAATAGAACCTTGTTGGATCATTCCAAAAACATATTAAGTAGTGTTGGTCTAGGATATAAGTTCTAGAATGCCACATGCTTTAATAACATGTCTCCTATTTTTATGTTAGAGAACAAGATATGATGTAAACTATGTACTAATAGAAAACCATTTATAACACATTTAAAAAATAATTGGCTATGAGACATATATTCAAATGCCAAAGAAAATATTAAATAAGTTAGATTGTAAAGTTAAAAGGCGTATGATCACTTAGTATGATGAATATGTCAAAGTATTGTTATCACAGAATCTAGCAGCGCTCGTTCCACGGATAACCCCCCTACGAAACTTGTCCGTTTCCTAGGATTAGTGAAGTTCAAGTACGCATAACGAAGTGATTTTCAAGCCACCTCAAAATGCGTTCCCAAGTCTCGAATAGTCAATTCGAGCATTCCCCCTTGTTCGCCTCACAAAGACCTTCGAAACGAGATCTTTCGCGACGTTTCACTATTAGTACTTTGCAAATTGCGGAAGATGCAGTAGCACTGAAAAAGTGCGCTCCTGCAGGGAAAATCCAAAAATTTGGCTAAGTCTGGAAATGTAAGGGTGCTAAAATTTAGCGCCTCTACATGAAGTGAAAATTCCAAAAAATGTAAGAGCGCTAAATTTTAGCGCCATTACATTTTTTCTCGACACTTAAACTTTTTTGAGCCTCTGGCACGTTTCTTCACAATTTCGCGTTTTTCGTCAATCGTGCCGCTTTTCGTGCCTAAATTTATTGCACGACTTGAGTTAGGTTTTTAATTTTCATTTGCAAAGTTAAGTGAATGAATTCGCCACTTTTGTTGTTTATGTTTTATTTCTTTTGCATCTCCTCTTGCTGTGCGTTTGCCTTTCATCTGCAAAATCACGTTTTTTGGAGATTCGCCATTCCTCTCTTCAACAAGCTTCGCGTTTTGCCCTGGTAAGACTTTCATTTCGGCTTTGTATTGTCATTTGTATATGATCTTTGTTCATACGCGTTTTGGTTTCTTCATTCATGTTTTTTATTTTCATTCGTTTTTTGTTCTCTCTTTTCGCGTCCTCCTCCATTCGCGTTTTCCTTCCCTTTATGCAATGGAACCTTCATTCATGGTTTTGAATACGTCTTTCTCCTCTGTGCGTGTTCATTTTGATGCTCATTCCTTCTTTTCTTTTCTATTCTCTAAACCCTACGCATTCGCGTCCTTTGCTAACCTAAATGCGTGGTGTTCTCCATTCCTACGTTTCTTTCTATTCACTTACCTTAGTCATTCGCGTTTCTACCCTTGTCTCCCATTCGCGTTTCTTCCTACCTTTCTTCTCTGCGCGCAATATCACTTGAGAATTTCTATCCACACGCCATGCTTGTGTTGAGGTATCTTTGTTAGAAGTTCTTCATTCGTTTTGGCAAACATTGGAAAGATTCACCATTGTGAAAAAGAATTCCTTTGACTTGAGAATGTAAATGTAATAGAATGGAGATGGTTTCGAATGACAGAAAGAAGTTGACCAAGCATCGACCTCTGCTAAAGCTCAAGCGCCTTCGCCATTCCTCATTGCATTTGCATCTTTAAAAATTACCAAACTTGCTAAAGCGCTGAATTTCCGCGCCATGACATTTTGAAGGTTCACCAAAATTACCTAACACTGTAAGATGTAAGGGCGCTAAAATTTAGTGCCCTTGCATCAAAGTCATCTTTCACAAAAAAGCTAAAGCGCTAAAATTTCGCGCCATGACATCAGAAGAATGTCAGAAAATTGCCTAACACTAAAAAGTGTAAGGGCGCTAAAATTTAGCGCCCTTACACCAAAAGCAATTTCTCAGAATGTAAGGGCGCTGAATTTTAGCGCCCTTACACTTTTTGCAGGCTTTTCCCAGATCTTTCCAAATGCACCCCATTTTTGACCAGTGCATCCCTGAGCTTCGTTTTTCTGCATTCGTGCATCGTTTTGTGTGCCTCGCCATCCGCTCCATGCTTTTCCACCCTCGTGCTCATTTCACGCTTTCCCATGTTTCCTAACAATTGGTGTTTGTTCTGGCTAGATGGATTGCAGTCTACTCTCAGAGATCGTCAAGTCAAAAGTGCTCAGTGTTCCAGTTTCTTTTGATGACTGCTACGAAGCCTCCTTCTTCGAAAGCAAAAAGCAAGATGAAGTACAAATATCAAGGCGTCTATCCGCCGACTATGGTGCTTTCGAAAGTTGAAGAAATAAAGGATACAGAAGTTGGCCATCAAGACTTGGTTGAATTTGCAAAGTTGACAGAGACAAAGCCTCTCCCTGATTCAATGAGGGCAATAGTGCACAGTAATCTCCACTTGGTGGCAATGTTCCCCACAGCTGCGCACAATACTGAGTTTGTTCTTCAAGTTGCGTCTCATTATATCCGAGAAAGTAGAAGTGTGATCGACTCTTCCAGGCATGAGATTCTAAGACTCGACCCCGATTTCTTTGACATCGTCTTCAAGGTTCCTCACATGGACAAATATATTGACATTTCTATATCAAAAGCACAAGAGATTTTCGATGCTGATCCTAATAAAGCCAAACAGTTGATAAATACTCAATGGCTTAAGAAGCCTAGATCGTCTGTTTCCAGATGGCCGAAAGGACTCTTGAGAAGTGACTTCAAAGATGATGTCAAGGATATGATCACGTTTCTGAGCAGAGTGAAAGGTTTGCCTGAATCATCCACCTTCCACGATTGGATGTATGAATACATCAGGATCATAAGGAGGCAGAAAGTGCATATTGACTGGGGTAAACAAATCAGTGATGAGATGCATGAACAGCTTGATCAATGCTCCTTCTACATTGAAGTTCTACATGACTTCTTACCTGGTGTACGCAGCAGCTGTAATGAGACAATTCCCAGGTCTATCTACAAAGGGGAATCGAATGATGGTGCCTGTGTACAGATATTTCTATCAGTTGGAGCTAAAGGAGAGCTTTCACCATTTCAGACGGGTCACTAATGCTTTCTTTGCGCCCTTACTCTTCAACTTTGATCCAGCCTTGGAAAGAAGAAGAGTGTCTGATGAGGCTTATAAGGTGGTAAGTAAAGTTGGATGTATTTTTCTCCAATTCCCAACGCTTACTTACTTGAGAGTAGGTTGTTACACCGGTTGTCCCTACATGCTACCACGTTATCCTTCGGATAAGTGGGTTCTCATGGAAACATGCGCATGGATGTCAAGCAAGTAAAAGAACTAAGAAGCAACCACAAGCTGCGGGATTCAAGTTCCCACTCAACCACTCTCCGCGATATACCATCCAAACCGGCACAAAAGGCTAAGTCTGCTATATGCCGAGATGCGTGATCATGACCATCAAAACCTACAGTATAGGTTTGATTTTGACTACCGAGATGTCGAAAGAAGCGTGCTGGGTCACCAACACGTACCGCTTTGAAGACATCCGCGCATTGCAGATGAAGAAGCCATCTGAAATGGACTATTGCATTGACAGTTCAACAAATCAGAGATCTTGGTATCGCTGACCTACCAGAGGATTTTGAGGATCCAGGCGATATCATGAACGCTGTCTATGATGAGCAAGGCGTTGCTAAGAGGCCGTTGCCTGCAATACAATGGTCTAGGAAAGAGGTCACCAGCATGAGAGAAAGGCTAAGGCCAATCCTAGCCAACACAGAAGAATGGTTACACAAACATGGTCATACAATGAAAAGTTTCAGGGCAGACTCAGAAGGAGAAGAGTCCGAGGCAGAAGCTCGCCAACAGCAAGAACTCCGCGACAAAAACAAGTCAGCGGCCATTCCCACTTCTTCGCGGAGAGGCCCTAGGATCAAGTTCACTGTTGGTAAGAAAGATACCCAGGCTGTCCAAGAGACAGAGAAGACGGAATCTCATCCATCTCGCTCTAAGGGTAAAAAGCCCATCTCAGAGGAGATAGATTCCGATGAAGAAGATACTTCAAGCGACCAATCCGCTGAAGATGAAGATTCAGCAGAAGCAGACTCCGATGCCGAAGAGGTTTCTGAAAGCGGACAAGAGTCTGATGAAGATTCTGAAGAAGGATCTGAAGGTGACTTTGAAGGTGAGCCAGAATCGGAGAGACAAGAGGGTGATCAATAGGAACCCAAGCATGATGAAGAAATAACTACTTCTCCTCCCGAGAATGTAGTTGAGGAAATCCACAGAACATCATCGCCCGTGACTTCAAACGTTCCTCATACCCCTCTTGAGTCAAGAACTCCTCCACCTCCTGTTCCCTCGTCACCTATTCCTACCACAAGCATTCCTGCAGCCGAGATATCCCCTATCCCTGCAGCATCAACCCAGCTTGATACTCCTTCAGTGACAAGCATCCATACGGTTGATATACTGTCAAGCCCACCATCGCCCATTCCTAGCTTGTCTTCGCCAACGTATGATATCACTTCGAGAACGCATCTAATCGCTTCATGAATGAGTCAATGCTGATCGTACTTCAATGTGTCAACTACAGAGCTATGATGACAAACATTCTCCAATTGTCAACATACCAATGGTGAGTTCAGATGTGACAATAACTTCAGAGGTGACAATGGCGACTCTAATTGACAAGAACTGTTCACACTTCTTTCTTCCTCCTTGGCTAATATCTCAAGTGTCGGTTTAAAAGGCAAATGATTTCTCCAGAGGAGCTCGACCTTGAAGAGATAGTTCTTCCAAAGGCCAAAGGGAAGAAGAAGGCAAAGCATACTCGGTGGCCTAATGTTGATAAGATCCGCCGCCAAGTATGCTGAAATTGGCATGTAATCGAATCAAGAAGGTGATGTCAATATGGAGGACTACACAAAGGACAAAGGTTCAGCCTTTGGCAAGGTTACCAACGAAGCAAAAGCCGAGCGCAAGTCACTTTGGATATCTTGGCAGAAGGCCGGACAAAGTTGATAACTTTAACATGTACAAACAGAGGGCAAAGCATTATGCCACTATTGTAAAGAGACTTGCTGGTTCTCCAAGTAATGCACAACCGCTGACAGTGGTAAGTATTGAAGACCCAGCTATCAAGAAAGCTGAGAAATTCGCCTCCAAAGGCAGGGTGTTGTATGACTTTGTCGAAAAGATCATCAACACCTGGTCTCGTGATAATTTTGGCTATGATGAGAAAACCACCATGTTAGCCAAGCTCACCACAGAGCTTGATAAAGAAAAGAGCGTACTTTCCCAGGAGCGCAGAGACATGGAAAAATGCCTGTTGGCATGGTCGGAAATGAAACAGGTAAAGCTCAGCAAATTGGTGGAGGTTGGGGTAATTCCCGACAAAGAAAAGTTTGTAGAGGTAAGAGAATCACTGAAACACAGGATTCAAGTGGTTCAATCTCTCATTGAAGATCTTCACCAAGTACAGGAAGATGTCGACGGACATCGCAACATTCTTGACAAAAGCATCAGAGAGTTGCCTGGTCAACTTCTTGAGGACAATCGTATCTTCCTACCGGCCACAGAAATATCCCTGATCTTCAAGGAAGCCATCACAAATTTGATCGACAGTTCAGACTTCTCAGAAGCCTCGCTAAACATCATTTGTGATACAAGGCTCACATTGGACAACCTGAAGACGCATCTTGACAGGTGCAAAAAGGTTCACTCATCTGCCATGAGATCGATCACGAGAATTCACACCATTAGATTACACCGCGGTCCAGATGAGAAGTTCGTGTAGGAGACTAGGAGGAAATTTGAAGACTTCCGCGCCCAATGCAAAAAGACGTGAAGCAGCCTCCTATTCTCCAGTGTTAGACATTTCCGGTGCATCCCATTATGCATCTTGTAAATATTTCTCGACATTTTCGAATGTCATTTTGTAAATTGTAATTACACCAAGTTAAAAGATGTAATATTTTCAAAACAAATTACACTTTGACTTTGGTGAAAGTTAGGTGAGATTTCCTAAAATCGCTCACCTAACTTTCCCTGATTTTTTCAATCTCTTTCCATGTTTTGCTCATCCCTCTTTCTATATAATGTGAGGGATTTTCATTGTAATATTATCTTTTAGTCTATTGCAACGAAGTGCTGCCCTTTTGTAAGCAAACTTGTGAAACTTTGCGTTCATATTTTGTGAATGAGATTCAATCAATAAAGAAAAGGATTGCAAGCCAGACTTTGCGTTGGATTCAATACTTTTGTAAGTTGATTTGATTTGGTAGTGATTAGTTCAAGGAATCTAAAAGACTCTAAGTGATTGATGTAAACTTTGTGTTACATCTATTATTTAGATTGCATTGTTATTTTGTTTATCATTGGTTGAGTGATCTATAAGACTTTGCGCTTATAATCATTTATACTCTTGCATGTTCTTGTTGGATAATCTATAAGACTTTGTGCTTATAATTATTCATACTCTTGGATACTTTGTCGAAGGATCTACAAGACTTTGTGCTTGTAATCGTTCGTGCTCATTGATACTTTTGTTTGATGATCTACAAGACTTTGTGCTTGTAATCGTTCATGCTATTTGAATTCGTTATGCCTAAGAAGACTTGTGCTTCTTCTAACGTAGCAAACCACGTTTATACAGATCCAACATTGATAAAGCTACGGAACGACTTTGTGCCTTCGTGAGCTTTCCCTTTTTACTTTATTTTTGTTTGTTGTTAATTACTCCTGGTATCTCTACGCTTCGCTTTGACGAGATAGAGATATTGGCATTACTGCTGGTTGCTAGTTTTAAGTTATCAAGAATTCGGAACTTCCAACACGTGAAGCATTGTAAACATCTTCTCTGAAAAAAGAGAGAAGGATGAATGTAACACACCCCCCCCACTCCATGAATTTCGTGTACATTGTGTAATTACTTTTTGTGATTTACTTTTGTTTCTCTTAGCAGTAAGAAGGGCGCCTCCCCTTTCCGAGAGGAGAGATTCATATCTCACATAGCTGTGGCTGAAGTCCAAGTTGTGTAATCTGTCGAAAGTTGATTACATAATTTTCACCCAACAGATAGATGTCTCATTTTATCAACTATTTCATTTCATTTCACCCAAACAGAAAGATAATGATCAAAATGACATTGCATTCACATGAACAGCAAAGGTAACTAATTCTGAGATATTTCTGACTTTCACAATGACTGATTTTTCAATGAAATGCTACTCAAAATTTAATATCAAATCTTCACAAACTCAGATATTGATACTCAAATTATTTTCAAAGCCTTTCCTGAGAAATACACAATGCAAGATGTCCCCTTTCAACTCGCTACAATGCATAGTTCTATGTCAAGGTAATATCAGATTTACTATAGTACTTAGAGGGTTATGAAGTCTGATTTTCACAATATTTTGGTGTTCAAAAATTTATATCAGATTGGTAGATTGCCCAAAAATCTGTAACATACTTATGCTTAACCAGAGATGAACCCATGATGTGGAGGAAACAGGTTTAAATGCCCAAATATAGCTATAGGATCAATTACAGATTACTTGCATAGAGCTCAAAATTACAATGTTCAGTTTGTTTCCAGCAGGAACTAAACACACGTTATTATACTCAGCCTTGCATAACACAAACTTATGTATGTTGACAGACCTGGAACTCTTATGACAGCCATAACGGCAATGAACATTAAATATTTTCCAACCTAGAGTCCACGCATATCTAAGAATATTAACAACAGCTTGTAATCGCCTGAGAATCACAAAATGACCACGTCCTCCCTTAGGTATCTCCCACGACTTCCAGAAAGGTCTAAAAAGCTTCCAAATTAACTCACCCAACTTCCGTGATCTGAGTCGACCCTCATATGAGCCAATTTCTAAGCACAGGACTTCACGTGGGGCTGCTATCAAGCTTCTGAAGGTGTATTTTGTTGCACCTAGGTCAATAAGGTCACAATAAACCTAAAGAAATCAGGACCTTCCCAAACAAAGCACTAAAAACCCTTATCTTCCCCTTACGTCTACTGCACCACCATTAAAGATCACGCCCAAGAGGTTACCATGGCTGTTTGCATATAAATTGTCCACACAAAATAACCACGAGTTCCAAAAATACCCAGCACTTAGTAAACAATCCAACAATAAGGTGCCAAAATAATGCAATGAAGTCCAATTAAAGCTCTATCATGAACTCCTCACACGGTGAGCTAGGTTTTCGTCCAACACACTAGATTCCCAAGGGTTTGCGTCCTTGGAAGGAAGCTGAAACTCTGTTACAGCCAAAGAGAAACTCTCCAAATATCAAATGACAATAACATCGGATCCCCGAAATGACTCCCAAATGCCATATTTAATAATCTTCAAATAGGGTGCCCAAATACGATATGATTTATTTTATTTTTTCTTTATTTATTTCCTCAAGTTGGGTGGCTAATATGAAGTAATAAAATAATACTCTACAAACTTGGGCGGTCACCTTTGGCCAAAATATAATATTTTAATAAATAAAATATTACTTTAATTGTCATTTGTATTATTTCCCATTTTTCTCTTATTTCTCCTTTTTATTTCCACTCTCCAAGTGGTTCGCTCCTACCCTTAGCAAATTATTTAATATTTTTGACTTCTCCAAAAATATCACAAAAATATCCAAAGTCATATCCTACTTTCATTTCACCAAAGAAAAATAGTTAAATATATAATTTAACTATCGAAAGTATTCCCTTGCCTCTTCGACTTAGCCTATGGGAACAATTAGGCTAGCCAACATATGATAAGTGATCATGCCGAAAATGGGGACATTACAGTGCTCCCTTCCCGGGATTGCTTGTCCCAAGCAATCGATACCTGTATATCCAACACGAATTTCTAGGATCTGTTGTGACCTTTTCACACATCGCCCCATTGCAAATGGGGACCCTTTGTTTTTTTGCTTTTCGGCTTTTTGCCTTGGTGTCGCAACTGTTTATCACCATGCTTCTTTACAATGAAGAGTTAAAGTTTTGAAGAGCCCTCCGAGCCAAGCGAAAAATTTGAGCCTGAATCATCGTCCAAACATCACCACAGTGCTTAGGAGGCCCGAGGGACGAAGATCAACTGTCATTTCGGTCAATTCTGACACCTACGTTTTAGGGTTTTCACTTTGGCCCCCTATTTTTTAGGACCTACTTTTTTGGCACTTTTGAGCAATTATGAGATCCCTATTTTTTAGGGGCTATTTTTAGGAAGTTGCTATTTTTGGAAAATTTCTATTTTTGTCAAGGTTTCTATATTTGGAATGGGCCTGAATTTCAAAAATCCACTTAGAAGTCCAAAAAACTCAACAGAACTCTCAGAAAATCGATTTGAAAATTTTATGAATTCATGTTGAAAATCAGAAAAATGTTGAAAATCTGGAAAAATCAGTCCAAAAAATCACAGAAAAATGGTGAAAAATCTGGAAAATCCATGAAGAAATCTGTGAAAATTTATGAAAATCTGAGAAGTCATCGTAATTTTGCCTAAGTGTGAATTCACGGAAGTCCAACCAGCATGGAGAAAGAAGAAGTTAATGTCAAAAGAGCTTCAGCCAGAAGAAACAATGGCATGGAGGAGTATGAAGTCCGCCCTTGGATGGCATGGCTGAAGGTGAAGTCCGCCCAGCCTTGGACAAATGGAAATGGCATAAACTATGGTGAAGTCCGCCCAGCTGATGGCTTGAAGTCAAGTGAAGTCCGCCCTCAAGAAGAAAGAATGGCATGGCTGAAGGCAAAGTCTGCCCTTGTATGGCAAGACATAAGAGGAAGTCTGCCCAGCAAGAAAGGCAATGGCATGAACATAGATGAAGTCCGCTCCAAGATGGCAAGGATGTGGGTGAAATCCGCCCAGCCACATAGGAAAATGGCTCAACACTTAGTGAAGTCCGCCTAGTCCATGAGGTGATGGCATGAGAAAATGGAAGTGAAGACAAGTCCGCCCAGCACTTTATGATATGGCCTAAACAATAAGCAAGTCCACCATGAGATGGCTTGAGCATAGGAAAGAAAATTGAATGGCTTGAACATAGATGAAGTCCGCCATACTAAGAGAAGGGGTAAAAAACTTAAAATTTTGCCTAAGTATGGACTTTGAAAATATTTAAAATATGCTTGGCACTAGAGAAATTCGCCATATCTAAAATATTTTTCTAAGTCTAGCATTAATGTGCTTCATAAATTGTGCCAAATGATTTAGGAAGATGGAAATAAATTTTGCCAAATGATTTAGGAAGATGGAAAGAAAATTTTGCCAGAGACTTAGGACGGAAAGAAAAATTATGGCAAAATAAAATTGGAAGATAAAAAATTTATGGCGAAATAAATTTGGAAGATGAAAATTATGGCAAAATGAAATTGGAAAGAAAAATTCGCCTAAGGCAATGGTGTCATGTCCCCCGAATTAGTAGCATTGCAATACGAAGCATAGAAAACGAGATAAACAAAATACATGTCAAAGACATTAACTATTTTATCATAATTATAAGTATTAAATTTAATGTTGTAATACCAAAATATAAATATTAGCAATCTCATTATAATTATGATTACCAAAATAATATTACAATTATGATTATAAATATAATAGATATTATAATATACATGTCATTAAACGAACATATATTGTTTAGTAATTACTATAATAATAATAAAGAAATCATAAAAGAAATAGTACTGAAATATGTGACTAAATAAACAAATGGCAAATATAAATACAAATTTAAATATTATTATAATCAGTATAATATAATAAATATTAAATAGAGTATATAAAATCAATATTAAAATAAATAACCATTAAAAATAAATGTCTAAATTTAATATTATTATAATCCTAATTATATATATATATATATATATATTTATTTATATTTATATATATATTTGAATATGTTACAATCAAATCAAAATATAATAAACAAGAAACATTTAAAATATATAAAGTATGCTAATAGCTGCAAACATAAGGCAGCGATTAAGTCATGAAGGAAGGCAGCGATCTAAACAAGAAGGCACGACTCCACCTTGAAAAGGCATCTCCTCTCCAAAGTGGAAGATATAAGATAAGGTAAGACAAGGGGAAAGGAGGAGAATATTACAAGAATATTACAATCAGCAAAACATTAAAACCCAGTCTCTAATAATTATCTAAGATCATCGATGGAGTAAAGAAAAGGAAACAAGACAAATAAAATAAGTAAAATAAAGAACATACAAGCAGATCGATTAGAAAATTGGGAAGATAAAAGGAAAGGGTAAGTAATGTGTTACATTTTAGAGTGTATTAAATAATCTAGTTACTCTATCATTTCAGATTATATTGAATTATATATATATATGTATATATATGATATGCATATTCAGGTCAAGATGGGTATTCTAAAGATTATGTATATATATATATATATACACACACATAATTTATGATTATACAATAATGATACTTATTATTAAGCCTTATAAGTAATGATGACAATTTAATATAAAAGTAGAATTGTCCTCATAAGGTTGAAGGAGGCGAGTAAGGAATCAAAAAACATGGAGAGATACGACAACTCAGGTGATGTACTCACTTAGTAATAATATTTAGCATATTTTGGGATATAAGAAATTGACATAGCTAATCTAATGATTGGTGTAATGCTTTCTTAGTGTTATCATGATGAAATGATATTAATATGGACTTAAAGAATCAAATGATAAATGAAATGTATTTAATAGTTGCTAGACTCATTAATTGCATTATAATGAGCCTCTTTGGATACACTATTAGGGGATAACACATAGGATAATAATTTAAGGAATCCACTCATAGGACTACATTTAGATTTATTTGATGCTGAATCTTATATTCGATAAACTGCATTATTATGATTAGAAAATAAGATCATAAGAATGGACATGAATATATTAATTGGCTACACCTACTTGTCTATAGTTGATACATTTCCTTAAATACATCTCATTTGGTTATATGCTCATGCTTATACTCATAATGCATAATGAATATAGATGAAACTATAATAAGGGCATTTTTATTTGATTGTGTAAAGATTGTCTGCTATGTGCTTGTAAACCTATTAGGATAGGTGAAACATGGGTGAAGTGGATTGCCTAAAAACCCCACTTTCAGCCCCTTAGGCCCTAGACAAGGGATTGGGCTTTGCAGCCCCTTAGGCCCTTGACTAGGCCCTTGACTATTGGGTTATAGAAAGATGGGGGTCCCACCTAGGTCTCTGCCCCTTAGGCCCAAGATACGGGATTGGGCAAGAGAAGGTGGTAGGCCTTAGGCCACTTGGACTCTATGGTTCCTCTCCCCTAATAGGACGAGTGTCTTCCGAGGTGTTGCCATGAGTGGAGTATGTAGGTACTAAGCCCCTAGGCAAGAAGGATTGTGATGGACAACCTCTTGAGTTTACATGAGGGCTTCAGGGCAGATCCACCTATGGCACTCCTCTTATGTTTTCATTATTGCTTTATGATTATGAATATATTTTGGATATCAAGATATTATTGCTAACAGATATATGTGTATGTGGAAATGTTGTTAAATTGGTGAATGCAGATTTCAATCTAGGATTATTTCATTTGAAAAACACATTCCTTTTTGAAAGAAGAAACCCTAAATCTAATCAACAATCGAATTCTGGGGCAAACAAGCAAATTCAAGAGCAAGGCTAGGTATGGGACATTACAAATGGCAAGAACTTCTTAAAGTCCACCCTTGCAACATGGAAAGAAGTCTTCAAAGTCCGCTATAAGGAATGGTGAGAATGTCCAGACAAGAGGAAAGTCCTACCTTGGCACTTAGAAAAGTGACAAAGCACATGCAAAGTCCGACCTTGGAGAAATGGAATTGAAAAGGGATTCTCAAAGTTCGCCTAGACCATGAAGAGCACATGGAAAAGAAAGTTGAAAGTCAACCTAGCAAATATGATAAAATTTGTCTAAGGCATGGAACATCTAGAGGGAAGAGAGAATATGGAAGACTTGATAAGAGGTCAGACCTCAAGAGAGAGACATGGAGAATTTGACATGAAGTCCTCCAACATTTGAAGATAGATGGAAAAAGACTCAAATTCCGCCATGGAAAAGTGTTCACCAAGCCCAACTTGTAGAGAGAGAGTATGGCAAAACAATGAGAAGTCCGATTTCGGGAGATAGAAATGAAGAGTTAAATATGGAATATGCTCATGCCAAGATGAAAATGACGAAGAGAGTATGAAGTTTGCTTTAAATTCGAAATGAAATTCACTTTGATATTAGGAGAGAGAGTGTTAAAAAATTCAGCACGAGGCCAGATTTCAGGAGAGAGGAAATGAAAATCTTCATCCAACATTGGGATTAATGAATAATTCTTGCCATGGCTAAATTTAAAAATCAAATAAATTAGCCATTTTGGAGAAAATTAAAAGCTTGAAAATGAAATTTATAAAAATCTTTCAAAGCTTATCCTGAAAAGTTATCTTTAGGAGAGAGAAAATCTGAATTAAATTTAAATTTATTTATTTTACTGTAGGTAGATGACTACACAAGGCAAATCTTCAAAGAGGAAAATGGCAAAGAAATTGTAAAGTCCGACTTGAAGGGAGATATAAAAAAAAAACTTGGGAGTCCACCCTTGCACATGGCAAGACCAACAGGAAGTCCGCCAAGGATTTGGCATCATGAAGACAACGACAGGCACATCGTCAAGTACATCCAACTTACACAAGCCAAATTCAAAATCGAAGACAAATCCACCGGCAAAGTTCATTTGAGCACAAAATGGCCAGAATCTTGAAGATGTTACAAAATGAAATTGAATAGCCAAAATTTGGCTAAGTATGGGAATTCTTCACAGAGAAAGTTCCAATTTCCTCCATTGCGGCGAAAGCACAAGGGAGTTCCTCTCCAAATTCAAGGCACTTGAAGGAATTCCAAAGCAATCCGAGAAGAAAGACTTAATAACTTCAAGTCTAAACAGGTGCTCTAAGGCGAGGTGAGAAGAAGAAGCCAAAGTCATCCAAGATCAAACCACAAAGGACAAAGTCATCGGCAAGGAAAATATTCTAAGGAACAAGACCAAAGTGATCAAGGAAGACATCCAGCACGTTGAGGTGGCACCTTGTCATCTTCCAACCAATCAAATTATTCCAAATCAACATCCAATAACTTTATGTTTTACTGTTGGTTCATATTTAGCAAAAGGACAAGTGTCCTCGAATGTAATTTTCTCATTGGTCGAGGCGTAGTTAGTTGTCACAAACCCTAATTAGGGTTTTATTTTGTAATCTTGGCCGTTGATCCTAAATCAATCTTGGCCATGGAATTGTAATTGGGGAGCCTATAAATTGAGCTCACCCCTCATTTGTAAAGCATGGGAGCATGTTGCAAAACATGTTGAGATAAGCAATTGTTGTAAGACTGCTAAAGTAATAAGTAATGCATGCATTGTTTTGATGGTGATTACTTCTCTTATTTTGGAGTTGGCATGGTTCTTATCCCTCATCATAGTTTAGATTTTATTTCATGTATGTTAGATGAATGCAAGATTTGATAAGTGTTGATTGTGGTGAAACTTTTTGCTCATACTTTCTTTGAATGGATGATTTTCATTTAATGCGTAAAGTTAGCCTGAGCTTATTTTGTGGATGCTTAACTTCTGTCTGGATAATTATTGTTCGATTTGATGGTAGTTATTCATGACGTGAAAATCATAAGCACATTCCCTTGAAGATTGCACCCCCTTTGTGTAGTTGTTGTTGAGCGTGGCGAAGCAAAGCGTGGTTATTGGTTCCACCAAGTCAATACCGTCTCTTGAATTCTTAGGAAGTAGATTAAAACTTCTGAACCCTTATCTCCTTTTTCAGTTTGTTTGATCCATGACCCAAACAATAGAGCTTCATTGTCTAGACCTTCATTGTGAATTGAACAAGCCTAGCATAAGTCCCTTTGTGTTACCAACATAATCACATCAAACCATAGAGCTCATCCACACCTAACTAAAACATTGGAATTGTCGTATGATCTTTCTTACAGTCTTAGCATACAAGGTAGTTTTTCAAGAGGGGATAGAGCGTCTTTGACACTTTATTCTAGAATGTTTGTTGTGTCATAAAACACGCATCAACAGGATCCCATATCAATCTCAGAAAACTGCAAACCCTATTATTTGAAACACTACTGTGCAAGAAATCTGCAAATAACATCACCTTATTTCTCCTAGAAAGTAGTGCAATAATTCTCAACATGTAATCAACAAACACACCATCGCATACCTTTGCCTTCATAGAAGACCGCTGCGCTACTCTGATTAACATGCCCCCAAAATCCTCATAAGGATGATGACTCATAATTGGAAGTGAAAGAGTCATGCAACATGTAGAATCATTTACCTCATCATCCATAAAACGAGCCTCCATCCTCTTTGTTGTTGCTACACCTGGAGTGTCATTTGCTAAAGCTCTTAATACAATCTTCTTCCCATCCACTCTGAACTCTAACTCCATCCGCTGGAAATCCTGTATATACCTCCCAAGTGACTATAGCCACTGAATGCCCAAAACAACATCAGATTCACCAATCCCAACTACATAATAATCATCAATGACCACATAATCATTCAACTACACACTCAATTGGGGAACCTTCTTAGTGCAACTCATTTTAAATCCGTCAACCATCATAACTCTAAAACCTGGAAATTCCTCAACCTGCAATCCCTTCTTCACAACCAATTCCTCATTGATGAAGTTGTGAGTAGCTCCACTGTCGACCAAACAAGTAACCCACTGTCCCTTAACAACTCCTCTTACTCGAAAAGTATGATACTTAGGAACTCTCAATAGTGCCACAATAGTACCATGAGCTATATCTCCTGTGTTGACATTATTGTGTGGTTGCTTGTCATGATCACTATTTGAACTCGTGTCAACCTCCTCGTCAGTATCGGAATGGACCTCTATGTAATGCACCTTGCCTTTCCCAAGGCAACGGTGGCCAAGTTCCCAGGGCTCCTTGCAAGTGAAGCATAAATTTTTCCTACGCAGTTCATTTTTGGATTCTTGTTCAGGTTTTGGTGGGGTATTCTTTTGCTGATTGAAATCCTTTTGTTTTGACTGAAATTCACTGAAAGTATTTCTCTGAGGTTGGAAGGGAGGTGTAGTCTCTAAATCAAGGGCTAGGCCAATGGCGTCATGTAGTGTACTAGGCTTATGAGCCTTCACTAAACCCTTCAATCTGTCACTCAGACCCTCAACAAACAGCATAGCAACTCGCCTCTCTGACATATCAGGAACCATGACTGGTATCTTCTATAATTCGTTAATATAAGTCTCAACATGTCCATTCTGCTTCAACTAAGCCAAGTCCCTGTAGTAACCCTTGATATCCTTTCGGTCAAAGCGTGCAACTAATTTATCAACAAACTCCTCATATGAATGTATCATGGCATGGTCCTGTGAAACCAACCCACCAGTCATATGCTACTCCCTCTAGATGCATCGTAGCAAATTGAATAGCCTTTTTTTCCTCCATAGGTTTCAAGGACGGGAAGGTGTCAAGCTTATGCACCCATGATCTTGCACTTATTTTCCGGCTTCCATCAAAGGTCGGTAAAGGAATCTTATTTAATGCTTTCTTGTATTCCTTGGATTGAGTTCCTTGACCGGTTTGTCTTCTGAGTCCCCTTTCTTGCCTTTCCAGCCTGAATCTAGCCTTATCTTTTCGCTAATTCATAAACTGATTCAAATTAATTAATGTTCTCACATCAGGTGGAAGAGTTATGTATTCATTGTAGGCCACCATGACATCAACAGTGATGTCTGTCTCTTCCTCCAACTCCAGAATTGCTTCTTCTTCAATTCACCTTGGCACAAATCTAGGATGTAGCTTGGCAGATCAGATCTTGTGCTCGCTGTCCTAACAGCATTAGAGGCTGCTCTATCTTGATTTCTCTGCCCAACATCACTTCTGCTATGATCACTACTTGACTTTCTTGATCCGGCACAATCCATTCTCATTTCACCCATGGCCATGATCATACGATCCTAGAATTGTTGTAGCATTTACTGCTGCTGCTGGGAAAATGTGATCAAGAAATTATCTAGCTGATTATTCAGATCCCTAGGCGGGCTTTCACCTCTTCTTTCACCCATCACTACTTCAACTATGTTAGTATCCACTCCTTCCTGTTGTCTTGACCTACTTCTTGTGAAATACCTATGTGACCCTATCTCTTTAGAGTGCATAGAATCAAATCATTGACATGCAATATTGAAATCCAACAGGCTGGCAAGATCACCAGCTCTGATACCAATGTAAGGTTCCTTTTCGGGAGGTGTAAAGTTTTCTGAATTTTCTAGTTAGATAGATGTCTCATTTTATCAACTATTTAATTTCATTTCACCCAAACAAAAAGATAATGATTGAAATGACATTGCATACACATGAACAGTAAAGGTAACTAATTCTGAGATATTTCTAACTTTAACAATGACTGCTTTTTCAATCAAATGCTACTCAGAATTTAATATCAGATTTTCACAAACTCAGATATTGATACTCAGACTATTTTAAAAGTTTTTCCTGAGAAATACACAATGCAAGATGTCCCCTTTCAACTCGATACAATGCACAGTTCTATGTCAAGGTAATATCAGATTTACTACAGTACTTAGAGGGTTCTTGTACCCCAAAATTAAAATTTTTGTTACACTTAGATATTTTGAAGAAATGAGTAAAAGTCTTGTTAAATCAGTCAAAAAGGTCAAAATTTGGGTGTACATGTCTTGCATGAGGGGTCAAAACACAAAATTTTCAATTTCTGACGATCTGGGTCTGCTAAGAACAGCTTAATCAACAAAACCCAAATCTCAGTTTCTCATCCCTAAAATTTAGGAAAACTGCTATTTTTAAAATTTTTCTAAAATTAGTAACGTTTTTTAGGTTTTTTTGGGTTTTCTTGGAAATGGAAACTAGCAAAACTTTCTAAAAATAGAAAGTTGGTTCGCCAGGGTCCAAACTGATTTTGATTGGCTCAAAATACGTCCACCTCAAGCTAGTTCAGTCGGAATCTTAAAATAATCAGTTTTGCCCAGTGGGTCTATTCTGCTTTTTCAGAAGTATATGAGGAGCTCCGAAATCATCAATGGAGGTTAGTTGGCTGCCAGGCATCAAATTCAATGATCAAGCATCGAACAGAAGATGAAATGATGAACATGCATGTTGAATGAAGATGGACGGTGAAATTTACCAGATTTTGACTAAGTCTGCTTGACATGGGCGCCCCAAAAGGAAATAGGCGCCCATCTTTTTAGGGCACCAGATGTCAGAATTAGGGTTTGCGCCTCCAGTCAAACTTGTTTAGTTCTCTGCCAGCTCCGCGATGGATTCGACGGTGCAGTCAACAAATTACGCAATCATCCAGAATTTGAGGCTAAACAAGAGGTATCCGCACAGAGGTCAGAACGAGGAAAGTCGAAAAATATCAAAATTTGACTAAGTGTTAAGGTTTTGGGTGCCCCATGTGAAGAAGGGCGCCCAACTTTTTGAAGCACCTTCTCCAGCAGTCAGGGTTCCAAAGTATGCTCAATCTCTTTAGTGCTCAGCTGGCTTCGACACGCCTGTCTCCGTCAGATCATCCGACTGCCCAATCTCCAGCAAATTCAGATCGAAGATGAAGGTTCAAAATGAAGGTTTCAAACTGGAAGGCGAAAATCATAAAAAATGGCTAAGTCCAGTAAAAGTGGGTGCCCCTGGTGAAGAAGGGCGCCCAAGTTTTCAAGGGGTCTATCAGATGAATTTGCAGATAAGGCTCTAACGTGATCTCGTCACAATTGATCCGGCTTTCCAATGAGATTTCCTGTACGTCGATCGGAGTCTGCAGTTGCGAGATACGAAGAGCCAAACAGGGAGTACGACGAAAGCTAAGAACGAAGATTCAGAAGCAAGCAACAGAAAGATGAAAAATAATCTAAGTCTGGGTGAAATGGGTGCCCCCAGCCAAGATGGGCGCCCAAACTTTTGAGGGGTTAAAACCCACTTTTTGGCGAAGATCGTTCCAGAAAACCCCTCTTCAAATCTTGATAGCTTCGCGATGAGTTCAACTGTCAGTTGATCCGACGCCCGGAGCTCCAAATTCAATGAAATCATCTGTAGGAGAGGAGTTTATGAAGAAATTGAAGATCAAAAAAATAGCTAACACTGTGAAAGTTCAGAGCCCCTCGAAGGAAAAGGCTCCCATGAATTCAAAGGTCAAGATCAAGTTTTTCGCCAAAGGTGACTCCAGAACTTCTTTCTTAGAATCAGTCAGGCTCCGCCGTGAAACCTTCAGCTCGCTTGTCGGATCAATCTGCAAATGAGAAATCAGAGGTGAAGTAGCAGGTCAAAATGGTGAAAAGTTGAAAATATCAAAAAATAAACTAACACTGGAGGAAGTGGGCGCCCCAGGTGAAGAAGGGCACCCAAATTCTCATGCCTTAGAGAAATTTTTGAGATTTTCAAAAAGTTTCAAAATTGCCAAGTGAAGGATGGCGTCCAAGTTCAATGAAGCTGAGTTTTAGGGTTTTGGAAATAAAAACAAAAGAAATAAAAACTATTTCAAGCCCTAAATCTATTTAAGACATCTCTTCCATTCAATTTTCATCATTTTTGCAGGTAGCATTCAAAGAAGAAAAGTGGAGCAGCAGATTTGAAGATTTATTTCAAGATTCAAGAGCTCAAGGTTGCTGATTTTCATAAATAATTTTCAGACCAGCAACATAAGATCTTGCCTTTTTATGCTTTTTCATCCAGAAGATCAAAGTTTTGAAGGAGAAGGTCAAAGATTTTAATTTTCAGCCATCTGGGTCTCTTCTTCTCGTTCTTCTGAAGAATTTTTCAAGAAAATTTCATCAAGTTGCAGCAGCTGCTTTTTCCTTGCATGTCAATGAAATCCTTAGAGTTTGCAAATTTTAATCATTTGGGTCATCTCAAAACAATCTTCTGAAGAAAACCCATATCACAGCTTTTTCAAGTAAATTTCAAATTCTAGGGTTGGCTGTTTTTTCGATCAGCCATCAGTGTTTTTCAAATCTGATCAACTGGGTCCATTTCTAATTGTATTCTGAACAAAACCCAGGTGCTAGCTTTTTTCGGTGAAAAATTGAAGAAATTAGAGTTTGCTGCTTTTTCAGTCAAAATTCAAGATTTTCAAAAACGGACAATCTGGGTTGTATTGCAACGAAATCCTGAGCAAAACCCATATCTCAGAAAATTTTCCAAAAATTTGTCTATTTGAGACTGAAAAACCAGCATTCTAAAAATAGAAAGTTGCTCAAAGCTTGTCTGAACATAGGCGAGTTTACAGTCATTCTTCAAGGTTTTCAATATGGAGTACACTCCCCTCGAGTTTAAGACCAAATCGGCACTGTGTCAAAACTTCATCATCTCAGCTGAAGAGCGTGAAGAGGTGTGATATGAGGTAAAAGGAAAGGTATCAAAAAAGAGTTGTGCAATACTCTTCTGTTGGAAATCAAGAGAAGGGTCAGAAGCATAAAGTTGCAGAGCCGCCAAGTTATCAATTAGTGAGTCATCTTTTTGAGCAGCGATGTTTTTCAAGAATAGAACTCATAAAGCGACTGAAGAAGTGAAGGATTCTCTAAGTTTGATCACAGAAGGCAAAGAGATCTTGGAGAATCGGAATATTGCCTTAGAAAGTACCAATGCACCTGACCGGGACACAGTTTCCTGCTTTTTAGCGGATATGATTGAGATTTAAAGCGGCTTTCATCTAGAAGCTTTCTTTCCGCTTTCTTTCTATTCTTGGAACGATTCTTATCCATTCTTTGAAGAAGAAAGAAGATAAATGTAATAGTTGGCATTTCCCGCTTTTTCTTTCTTAGGTGTTAGATGTTATCTTCTTTCTAGATTTAGTAATAAAGCTTGCTTGCTGAGCAAGCCCTAGATTGTGAAAGCAAGGAGATTTTAGGGTTCCCTACTCCTCTGCTTCTCTATAAATAAGAGCCTTTTCTCATTTAGTTTCTTTAACCGTGCTAGTGAGAACAAAACGCTGAGCCTATTGTGCCTTCTATTTGTTGCTCAAGTATTGTTCAAATTGTGTTGTGATAGCAAATTGTTAAGCTCTCTTTAGCCAACAAGGAGTTAGTGTGATTGCTGTTTTCTATTGTGTTAAGAATAAGTTTGCAAGCCTCTTTAGCTGCAATTTCTTGTTCAAGGCATGTTAGAAGTGAGCTTTGTTCCAGATATTTGAGTAATAAAATCATGAGCCTCCTTTGCCTTGGTCGAAAATCTCAGATTTCCGTTATTTATGTTCTAATTTTGTGATCTAGATTTCAGTTTACATTGAAGTGTGTAGATGTTTGTTGGAATAGAGTTTATTGAAGTATTTTGTCAAAAGATCTACCTTGTTAATTTCTAACTTCTCTTGCTCTACTACTACTTGAGAGGTTCGGAACGTCTTTAGTTTAAGTTAGTCGTAGTTGAACTTCTTATATCAGAAAATCTCAGCTGCGGCGTTTGTGTTTAATAAACCTTGTGCTCTAAGCTGATCAAAAAGATAGGCAACTTAGTTTTAGTTTACTTTCTTTCAAACACCATCAGTAAGAGGGAGCTTCCCCTCCTAATTTGAAGAGCAGTTTATTTATGCATAGCTGTCCGTTTTCAAATCCGCATTCCAAAGGTGCGAATTTAAACGCCAACAGTTTTCTGGCGCCCACCGTGGGGCACAAGGCATAAAACAACAAAGAAAGCTTAGGCTTTATGACACTAGAATGAATATCTGGCACCCTATTGCTTGATCTAGCAGAAGCAATGGATGATAACAACAATAATGTTGGAAGGAACCTGAGACGTCCACCCCCATTACCTTGGGGTAACATCATTGGACCTTTGGCTTTGCAGGAACATCATGAATTACCTAAAGGGTCGAGGAAGCACTTTCCACTTTTTCACGGCAATGGGACTCAACACCTTGATGATCATCTTTCAGCCTTCTCGACAGCCTGCGCCATCTTGCACGTGGAACATGAAGACATCGCAGTGCGTCTCTTTGTGGAGACTCTTGTTGAGAATGCTGCTGATTGGTTCAATCACTTGGAGCCGGGCATTATCACAAGCTGGGCAATTATGATCGAGAAATTTTTGGCGAGATTCAAACCCGCTAAAGACTGTCATTGGTTGTTTGCTCAACTTGCAAATTCAAAAATGGAGAGCAATGAGCCCATGAGGGAGTTTGTAGCAAGATTTAATCGTCTTGTTACACGGATTTCTTCTACACTTAATCCATCACTGGAGATTCTGATGAGCTGCTTCATAAATGCTCTTCCATCAGAGATAGCCTTCTTCTTGAAGACGGCAAAAGAAACAGAATTGACGGATGCACAAAGAAACGCCATTGAGCTGGAAGATAATATGATCACTTCTGGCATAATGAAGAAGGATTCAATCAGGCCTCTAGTTCAGAGTTCTACAGATCCACTGCTACAGAAGGTAGCCAATGAGGTGCTCGCACTACCACCACCGCAATATCAAATTCAACAATAGTATCAACCTCAACAACTGTATCAACCGAGGAGAAATGATTTCCAGCCTTACGACCATTACAAGCCACGGTCGCTAGCATCTCCACCAAGACAAACACACAATATTTTGTTCCTTTCATGATACCAGTGAACATACCGGTTCTACATGTCCTGAGAACTTAAGAATGAATCAGATTATGCGATATGTTGATGCTGCACCCAGTTCTAGTTTCATCCCAACATCAAGTTCGAATGTTGTCTCACCACAGATGGACAACTTCGATGGCGACTCCGCAGCGGGATATTTTGAACCCGTTATTGAAGAAAAAGAAGACCTCCACCGCTACTCTCTTGCAGCAAATCACGGAAGACACTCTTTGGCTGTGTTCACAAAGGCTCTGCACGTGCAAGCGCAAAAGGAAGAAGAAGAGAGGCGAAGAGCTAAAGAACAAGTTAAAGAAGTAGTTGCTCAAGACCCATTTCCAACCAAGTTTGACATTGTAGACTCCTTGATGAAGACAAGAATGCAGATTTCTCAGTTGGAATATCTTCGTGATCATCCTGAGCAGCTGGATAGAATAATACAACATGCGAAGAAAGAAGCTTCAATTCATCCTACATTGCTCGAGTCATCTGTTCCAGTGAAAGAAAAGCCTAAACCTTTCTATATATCTTTGTATATAGGAGGATTTAAATTGAGCAATTGTATCATTGATTCAAGAGCCTCAGACAACGTAATGCCTCTACAAGTAATGAAGGCATTGGGACTCTCGTGCACAAAAACTCAGAACGAGTGCTATTCGCTTCAATTTGAGTCGATACCGTTGGTTGGACAAATGAAGAACACTCAAGTAAGGTTGGCGGCATGTCCAGAGAAAAGAATTGTGATGAATATCCTAGTGGCTGACATTCCACCCAGCTACGGGATGTTGTTGAGCCAGAGCTTCTGCAGAGATCTTGGTGGTGCAATGCAGTTAGATTGGTCGTCTGCAACTATTCCTATAAAGCAAGGCAGAATCAAGATAGAACCTGAACCCAAATCCCAGTTCATGGTGGTGAAAATCCCAAACCCCCCACCCCAAGTTATGTATCAAGGAACGGGTCTTGGTAATTATGTTACGTTGTCAGAGTTAGAAACTGAAGACCAGAACATGGCTTGTCCAAAAAAGAGACCGACAGAAGATACAAATTTTTGGACAATACAGTTCGATGGAGGTGGTTCTAATACAAAATCAGGAGCAGGGGAAGTGATCATCTCTCCTAAAGAACAATTGTACCCATTGTCCTATGGTTTGCAATTGGAGTTTACTGAAATTGAAACAGAGGCACTTTTATTAGGCCTCAAAAATGCCAAAGACATGGGAATCGAACTCCTATGTGTTAAAGGGGATGTGGAGCTGATCAATGAACCAATCAAAGGATATTTTCAGATCAGAAAAGATCATCTACGGCATTATAGAAATCGGGTGTGGAATGCGATCGATTGGTTTGAAGAGTTCGACAACAAAGACATCCCAGAGATCGATGGTAAAGACATCCCGAAGGTAAACGACAACAAAGTTGGTGACTCAGTGGTACCTGCTTCCTTCCCTGCGTCATATTCTGACTTTTGTCAAGGTGCCTCTGGCTGGACGTATGAAGATATGAGAATCTTCATCCCAAAAGATTTGTCTCCTGCAATACCTAGGAGAAGAGAAGTAAAGCCTTTCAAGCAGAAACGGCATCCTTCAAAGGTGGAGTAAATTTTTTTGTGAATATTTTCCTTTATGTTTTTCGTGATGTGTTTCCCCTTTCCGTGATGTGATCATTATGTTGTGTTTCCCCTTTCCGTAACAGTCCTGTCGTGTAATAGGTGATTAGGAGTCTTGTTTTAGCTGATTAGTAGGGAAGTCCAACTATTAGGTGATTTCTAGGAAGTCTGGTTTTAGGTGAATAAGGAAAGTCTTGCAAATAGGTGATTAGGAAATAATGCTGACTCCAATACCCAATGGACAAGGCACTGGTCTAAGCTGAAAACTCCAGAGATTCTATGGTTCTCCTATGCCGTAAGTATCCGCCATGGTCCCCAAACAGAGCCGATGTTGTACCCCAAAATTAAAATTTTTGTTACACTTAGATATTTTGAAGAAATGAGTAAAAGTCTTGTTAAATCAGTCAAAAAGGTCAAAATTTGGGTGTACATGTCTTGCATGAAGGGTCGAAACACAAAATTTTCAATTTCTGACGATCTGGGTCTGCTAAAAACAGCTTAATCAACAAAACCCAAATCTTAGTTTCTCATCCCTAAAATTTAGGAAAACTGCTATTTTTAGAAATTTTCTAAAATTAGTAACATTTTCTAGGTTTTTCTGGCTTTTCTTGGAAATGGATACTGGAAAAACTTTCGAAAAATAGAAAGTTGGTCCGCCAGGGCCCAAACTAATTTTGATTGGCTCAAAATACGTCCACATCAGGCTGGTTCAGTCGGAATCTTAAAATAATCAGTTTTGCCCAAGTGGGTCTATTCTGCTTTTTCAAAAGTATATGAGGAGCTCTGAAGTCATCAATGGAGGTCAGTTGGCTGCCAGGCATCAAATTCAATGATCAAGCATCGAACAGAAGATGAAATGATGAACATGCATGTTGAATGAAGATGGAAGGTGAAATTTACCAGATTTTGACTAAGTCTGCTTGACATGGGCGCCCCAGAAGGAAATAGGCGCCCATCTTTTTAGGGCACCAGATGTCAGAATTAGGGTTTGCGCTTCCAGTCAAACTTGTTCAGTTCTCTGCCAGCTCCGCGATGGATTCAACGGTACAGTCAACAGACTACGCAGTCATCCAGAATTTGAGGCTGAACAGGAGGTATCCGCACAGAGGTCAAAACGAGGAAAGTTGAAAAATATCAAAATTTGACTAAGTGTTGAGGTTTTGGGCGCCCCAAGTGAAGAAGGGCGCCCAACTTTTTGAAGCACCTTCTCCAGCAGTCAGGGTTCAAAAGTATGCTCAATCTCTTCAGTGTTCAGCTGGCTTCGACACGCCTGTCTCCATCAGATCATCCGACTGCCCAATCTCCAGCAAATTCAGATCAAAGACGAAGGTTCAAAATGAAGGTTTCAAACTGGAAGGCGAAAATCATAAAAAATGGCTAAGTCTGGTAAAAGTGGGCACCCAAGTTTTCAAGGGGTCTATCAGATGAATTTGCAGATAAGGCTTTAACATGATCTCGTCACAATTGATGCGGCTTTCCAATGAGATTTCCTGTATGTCGATCGGAGTCCGTAGTTGCGAGATACGAAGAGCCAAACAGGGAGTACGACAAAGGCTGAGAACGAAGATTCAGAAGCAAGCAACAGAAAGATGAAAAATAATCTAAGTCTGGGTGAAATGGGCGCCCCCAACCAAGATGGGCACCCAAACTTTTGAGGGGTTAAAACCCACTTTTTGGCGAAGATCCTTCCAAAAGACCCCTCTTCAAATCTTGATAGCTTCGCGATGAGCTCAATCGTCAGTTGATCCGACGCCCAAAGCTCCAGATTCAATGAAATCATCTGTAGGAGAGGAGTTTATGAAGAAATTGAAGATCAGAAAAATGGCTAACACTGTGAAAGTTCGGAGCCCCTCGAAGGAAAAGGCTCCCATGAATTCGAAAGTCAAGATCAAGTTTTTCGCCAGAGGTGACTCCAGAACTTCTTTCTTAGAATCAGTCAGGCTCCACCGTGAAACCTTCAGCTCGCTTGTCGGATCAATCTGCAAACGAGAAATCAGAGGTGAAGTGCAGGTCAAAAAATGGTGAAAAGTTGAAAATATCAAAAAATAAACTTACAACTGGAGGGAAGTGGGCACCCCTAGGTGAAGAAGGGCGCCCAAATTCTCATGCCTTAGAGAAATTTTTGAGATTTTCAAAAAGTTTCAAAATTGCCAAGTGAAGGATGGCGTCCAAGTTCAATGAAGCTGAGTTTTAGGGTTTTGGAAATAAAAACAAAAGAAATAAAAACTATTTCAAGCCCTAAATCTATTTAAGACATCTCTTCCATTCAATTTTCATCATTTTTGCAGGTAGCATTCAAAGAAGAAAAGTGGAGCAGCAGATTTGAAGATTTATTTCAAGATTCAAGAGCTCAAGGTTGCTGATTTTCATAAATAATTTTCAGACCAGCAACATAAGATCTTGCCTTTTTATGCTTTTTCATCCAGAAGATCAAAGTTTTGAAGGAGAAGGTCAAAGATTTTAATTTTCAGCCATCTGGGTCTCTTCTTCTCGTTCTTCTGAAGAATTTTTCAAGAAACTTTCATCAAGTTGCAGTAGCTGCTTTTTCCTTGAATGTCAGTGAAATCCTTAGAGTTTGCAAATTTTAATCATTTGGGTCATCTCAAAACAATCTTCTGAAGAAAACCCATATCACAGCTTTTTCAAGTAAATTTCAAATTCTAGGGTTGGCTGCTTTTTCGATCAGCCATCAGTGTTTTTCAAATCTGATCAACTGGGTCCATTTCTAATTGTATTCTGAACAAAACCCAGGTGCTAGCTTTTTTCGGTGAAAAATTGAAGAAATTAGAGTTTGCTGCTTTTTCAGTCAAAATTCAAGATTTTCAAAAACAGACAATCTGGGTTGTATTGCAACGAAATCCTGAGCAAAACCCATATCTCAGAAAATTTTCCAAAAATTTGTCTATTTGAGACTGAAAAACCAGCATTCTAAAAATAGAAAGTTGCTCAAAGCTTGTCTGAACATAGGCGAGTTTATAGTCATTCTTCAAGGTTTTCAATATGGAGTACACTCCCTTCGAGTTTAAGACCAAATCGGCACTGTGTCAAAACTTCATCATCTCAGCTGAAGAGCGTGAAGAGGTGTGATATGAGGTAAAAGGAAAGGTATCAAAAAAGAGTTGTGCAATACTCTTCTGTTGGAAATCAAGAGAAGAGTCAGAAGCATAAAGTTGCAGAGCCGCCAAGTTATCAATTAGTGAGTCATCTTTTCAGGCAGCGATGTTTTTCAAGAATAGAACTCATAAAGCGACTGAAGAAGTGAAGGATTCTCTAAGTTTGATCACAGAAGGCAAAGAGATCTTGGAGAATCGGAATATCTCCTTAGAAAGTACCAATGCACCTGACCGGGACACAGTTTCCTGCTTTTTAGCGGATATGATTGAGATTTAAAGCGACTTTCATCTAGAAGCTTTCTTTCCGCTTTCTTTCTATTCTTGGAACGATTCTTATCCATTCTTTGAAGAAGAGAAAGAAGATAAATGTAATAGTTGGTGTTTCCACTTTTCCCACTTTCTTAGGTGTTAGATTTTATCTTTAACTTCGTTTAAATGGCTTGTGACAGCCCTAGATTGAAAAAAAAAGGAGATTTTAGGGTTCCCTCTCCCTCGCTCTCTGTAGCAAGGCCTGCTCATTTAGTTTCTTTAACCCATAGGTAGGGAGAACAAAGCTGGCCTATTGTGCCTTCTATTTGAACTATAGTATTTTCAAATTGGTTGATACCAAATTATTTGAGCCTCTTTAGCCAACAAGGAGTTAGTGTGATTGTTGTTTTCTATTGTGTTAAGAATAAGTTTGCAAGCCTCTTTAGCTGCAATTTCTTGTTCAAGGCATGTTAGAAGTGAGCTTTGTTCCAGAGATTTGAGTAATAAAATCATGAGCCTCCTTTGCCTTGGTCGAAAATCTCAGATTTTCGTTATTTATGTTCTACTTTTGTGATCTAGATTTCAGCTTACATTGAAGTGTGTAGATGTTTGTTGGAATAGAGTTTATTGAAGTATTTTGTCAGAAGATCTACCTTGTTAATTTCTAACTTCTCTTGCTCTGCTATTACTTGAGAGGTTAGGAACGTCTTTAGTTTAAGTTAGTCGTAGTTGAACTTCTTATCAGAAAATCTCAGCTGCGGCGTTTGTGTTTAATAAACCTTGTGCTCTAAGCTGATCAAAAAGATAGGCAACTTAGTTTTAGTTTACTTTCTTTCAAACACCATCAGCAAGAGGGAGCTTCCCCTCCTAATTTGAAGAGCAGTTTATCTGTGCATAGCTGTCCGTTTTCAAATCCGTATTCCAGAGGTGCGAATTTAAACGCCAACAAGGGTTATGAAGTCTAATTTTCACAATATTTTGGTGTTCAAAAATTTATATCAGATTGGTAGATTGCCCAGAAATCTGTAATAGACTTATGCTTAAGCAGAGATGAACCCACGATGTGGAGGAAATAGGTTTAAACGCCTAAATACAGCTATAGGATCAATTACAGAACATTACTTACATAGAGCTCACAATTACAATGTTCAGTTTGTTTCCAACAAGGACTAAACACAGGTTAATATACTCAAACTTGCATAACACAAACTTATGTATGTTGATAGACCTGGAACACTTATGACAAGGATAACAGCAATAAACATTAAATATTTTCCAACCTGGAGTCCATGCAGATATGAGAATATTAACAGCAGCTTGTAATCGTCTGAGACTCACAAAATGACCATGTCCTACCCTTAGGTGTCTCCCACGACCTCCAGAAAGGTCTGAAAGGCTTCCAGATTAACTCGCCCAACTTCCATGATCTAAGTCGACCCTCATATGAGCCAATTTTTGAGCATAGTACTTCACGTGGGGCTGCTATCAAGCCTTTGAATGTGTATTTTGTTTTGCCTAGGTCAATAAGGTCACAATAAACCTGAAGAAATCAGGGCGTCCCCAAACAGAGCACTGCAATCCCTTATCTTTCCCTCATGTATGCTGCACCACCATTAAAGATCATGCCCAAGAGGTTACCATGGTTGTTTGCATATAAATTGTCCACACAAAATAACCACGAGTTCCAAAAATGCCCAGCACTCAGTAATGAATCCAACAATAAGGTGCCAAAATAATGCAATGAAGTCCAATTAAAGCTTTGTCACGAACTTTTCACATAGTGAGCTATGTTTTCGTCCAACACACTGGATTCCATAAGGTTTGCATCCTTGGAAGGAAGCTGAAACTCTATTACAGCCAAAGAGAAACTCTCCAAATATCAAATGACAATAACATCGGATCCCCGAAATGACTCCCAAATGCCATATTTAATAATCTTCAACTAGGGCGCCCAAATACGATATGATTTATTTTATTTTTTCTTTATTTATTTCCTCAAGTTGGGCGGCTAATATGAAGTAATAAAATAATACTCTACAAACTTGGGCAGTCACCTTTGGCCAAAATATAATATTTTAATAAATAAAATATTACTTTAATTTTTATTTGTATTATTTCCCATTTTTCTCTTATTTCTCCTTTTTATTTCCACTCTCCAAGTGGTTCGCTCGTAACCTTAGCAAATTATTTAATATTTTTGACTTCTCCAAATTATCACAAAAATATTCAAAGTCATATCCTACTTTCATTTTGCCAAGGAAAAATAGTTAAATATATAATTTAACTATCCAAGGTATTCCCTTGCCTCTTCGACTTAGCCTATGGGAACTATTAGGCTAGCCGAAATATGATTAGTAATCATGCCAAAAATGGGGACATTATAGTCCTCCCTTCCCGGGATTGCTTGTCCCAAGCAATCAATACCTGCATATCCAACACCAATTTCCAAGATCCCATATCAATCTCAGAAAACTGCAAATCCTATTATCTGAAACACTACACCGCAAGAGGTTTGCAAATAACATCACCTTATTTCTCCTGGAAAGTAGTGCAATAATTCTCAATATGTAATCAACAAACACACCATCACATACCTTTGTCTTTGCAAAAGACCGCTACGCTACTCTGATTAACATGCCCTCAAAATCCTCATAAGGGTGATGACTCATAATTGGAAGTGAAAGAGTCATGCAACATGTAGAATCATTTACCTCATCATCCATAAAACAAGCCTCCATCCTCTTTGTTGTTGCTACACCTGGAGTGTCATCTGCTAAAGCTCTTAATACAATCTTCTTCCCCTCCGTTGCGAACTCTTACTCCATTCGCTAGAAATCCTGTATATACCTCCCAAGTGACTATAGCCACTGAATGCCCAAAACAACATCAAATTTACCAATCCCAAATGCATAAAGATCATCAGTGACCACACAATCATTCAACTAAACACTCAATATAGGAACCTTCTTAGTGAAACTCATTTTAAATCCGTTAGCCATCATAACTCTAAAACCTAGAAATTCCTCAGCCTGCAATCCCTTCCTCACAACCAATCCCTCGTCGATGAAGTTGTGAGTAGCTCCACTGTCAACCAAACAAGTAATCCGTTGTCCCTTAACAACTCCTATTACTCGAAAAGTATGATACTTAGGAACTCCCGATAGTGCCACAATAGTACCATGAGCTATATCTCTTGTGTTGACATTATTGTGTCATTGCTTGTCATGATCACTATTTGAACTCGTGTCAACCTCCTCATCAATATTGGAATGGACCTCTATGTAATGCACCTTGCCTTTCCCAAGGCAACGGTGACCAGGTTCCCAAGGCTCCTTGCAAGTGAAGCATAATTTTTACCTACGCAATTCACTTTTTGGATTCTTGTTCAGGTTTCGATGGGGTATTCTTTTGCTAATTGAAATCCTTTTTTTTTTACTAATACTCACTAGAGGTCTTTCTCTAAGGATGGAAGGGAGGTGTAGTCTCTAAATCAAGGGCTAGGCCGATGGCGTCATGTAGTGTACTAGGCTTATGAGCCTTCACTAAACCCCTCAATCTATCACTCAGACACTCAACAAACAACATAGTAACTCGCGTCTCTGACATTTCAAGAACCATGACTGCTATCTTTTGGAATTCGTTAATATAAGTCTCAACATGTCCATTCTGCTTCAACTGACCCAAATCCCTGTAGTAAACCTCGATATCCTTTTGATCAAACCGTGCAACCAATTTATCAACAAACTCCTCATATGAATGTATCATTTCATGGTCCTGTGAAACCAACCCATGGTGCCACCAGTCATATGCTACTCCCTCCAGATGCATCATAGCAAATTGAATAGCCTTTTCTTCCTCCATAGGTTTCAAGGACAGGAAGGTGTCAAGCTTATGCACCCATGATCTTGCACTTATTTTCCTGCTTCCATCAAAGGTCGGTAAAGGAATCTTATTTAATGCTTCCTTGTATTCCTTGGATTGAGTTCCTTGACCGGTTTGTCTTCTGAGTCCCCTTTCTTGCCTTTCCAACCTGAATATAGCCTTATCTTTCTGCTAATTCATAAACCAATTCAAATTAATTAATGTTCTCACATCAGGTGGAAGAGTTTTGCATTCATCGTAGGCTGCCATGAAATCAACAGTGATGTTTGTCTCTTCCTCCAACTCCAGAACTGCTTCTTCTTCAATTTGCCTTGGCACAAATGTAGGATGTAGAGGCCAATCAAACCTTGTGCTCGTTGTCCTATTAGCATTAGAGGTTGCTCTATCTTGATTTCTCTATCCAGCATCACTTCTGCTATGATCACTAATCGACCTTCTTGATCCTGCACGTTCCATTCTCATTTGATCCGTGGTCCTGATCATACGATCCTGGAAGTTTTGTAGCATTTGTTGCTATTGCTGGGAAAAGGTGGTCAAGAAATGTGACCTCCTAGAAATTTTCCGAATTTTTTAGTTAGATAGATGTCTCATTTTATCAACTATTTCATTTCATTTCACCTAAACAAAAAGATAATGACCGAAATGACATTGCATACACATGAACAACAAAGGTAACTAATTCTAAGATATTTTTGACTTTCACAATGACTGATTTTTCAATGAAATGCTACTCAGAATTTAATATCATATTTTCATAAACTCAGATATTGATACTGAGACTATTTTCAAAGTCTTTCCTGAGAAATACACAATGCAAGATGTCCCCTTTCAACTCGATACAATGCACAGTTATATGTCAAGGTAATACCAGATTTACTACAGTACTTAGAGGGTTATGAATTCTGATTTTCACAATATTTTGGTGTTCAAAAATTTATATCAAATTGGTAGATTGCCTAGAAATATGTAGTAGACTTATGCTTAACCAGAGATGAACCCACGATGTGGAGGAAACAAGTTTAAATGCCTAAATACAGTTATAGGATCAATTACAGAACATTACTTGCATAGAGCTCACAATTACATTGTTCAGTATTTTTCCAGCAAGGACTAAACACAGGTTATTATACTCAGACTTGCATAACACAAACTTATGTATGTTGATAGACTTAGAACCCTTATGACAGCCATAACAGCAATAAACATTAAATATTTTCCAACCTGGAGTCCATGCAGATGTAAGAATATTAACAGCAGCTTGTAATCGCCTAAGACTCACAAAATGGCCACTTCCTACCCTTAGGTATCTCCCAGGACCTCCAGAAAGGTCTGAAAAGCTTCTAGATTAACTCGCCCAGCTTTCATGATCTGAGTCGACCCTCATATGAGCCAATTTCTAAGCACAGGACTTTACGTGGGGCTGCTATCAAGCTCTGAAGGTGTATTTTGATGCGCCTAGGTCAATAAGGTCACAATAAACCTGAAGAAATCAGGGCGTCCCCAAACAAAGCACTGCAATCCCTTATCTTTCCCTCACGTCTGTTGCACCACCATTAAAGATCACGCCCAGGAGGTTACCATGGTTGTTTGCATATAAACTGTCCACACAGAATAACCACGAGTTCCAAAAATACCCAGCACTCAGTAAACAATCCAACAATAAGGTGCCAAAATAATGCAATGAAGTCCAATTAAAGCTCTGTCACGAACTCTTCACACGGTGATGTAATGTCCCCTTCTTGAGCATGATCTTTCCAGTTGACCGTTGGCCTATTCCGGAGACCCGTAGGCTACTCGGAAGGTGAAATTAGGGTTTCGTGTTTGGAGGTTGCTTTTGCTCGTGGTTGATGGATTTATTGGTGGATTCTTTCTGGGTTTTCAGAGAGCTTCGCAGTGGTGTGTTTTCTTGGCATTCCGAGCACCTTCAAAAATTTACCATTTTTAGTAAATTCTATTTTTAGCAGTGGTCCAGTCAGCATCAACCCAGTCAACTTTCCTCTTCTGGCAGTTCATTGGGTAATTCTCATTTTTGGCTTAAAGGGTTCATTTTGGAGAAATAAGTTATTTTAAGTCAAAATGTTTTATTTTAAAAGTACCCCTTGGCCTAGTGATATAACTTAAAAGTTGTTTTTAAAGAAGGGGACTTTGAGGGGTATTTTATCATAAAGGAAATATTTTTATATTTCTAAAAGTTTATATTTGCTCAAGGGAAAATGGACGCCTACTTGAAGGAGTTTATATTTTATTTTAAAAAAAGGGATTTTTACCTCTCAAGAAGGGTACGCCATTTTGAAGAAAGGATTTTGGTCAAAGATTAAACCTAAAAGCGGCTTGGAATTAGGGTGCACTTTCTAGAAGCCTCCGGAGTCTTCTCTTCAGTCTATAAAAGGAGGTTCCTTCTCTTCGTTTGATTATCTTTTGTCTACAGGAATGTTATGCTGCCGGAATGGCTTTGGGATTGCTTCGAGGAATGTAAGCCTCCTAGCTTGGCATTGCTTCTTGCTTGAGATATAGCGACTAGTAATGAGGTAGTTGTAGTTTGAGTGATTTGTAGTGAGATTTCTGCATTGTAGTCATTGTGTGGCTTTGTAGTTCAGTTTTATGCATATTAGTGAGATTATGGAATTGCATCTTCTTTATAGCTGATTGTTGTTTTTAATCACAAGTCAAAAAATACAAAAAGAATCATTCTGGGTATTGCCTTTATCTCTTTGTCTGTGAGGGGTGACCCTTTCCTCTAAATTGCAGATTTTTTGATGATGTATTGAATTTTTAAAAGCAAATCGCCCTTCCTTGAGGGCCGTACCTTTTTAGACTGCCTTGAAATTCGTGCATAAATTAAATGAAGTCTTTTGGGTTAGTTTTGTGATTCAATCTTGGGTGCCATCATCCTAGGATCATTATGCATTGTCTCGTGAAATTTGAGTGAGTTTGGAGTGAGTTGTGAGCAAAATAGTGAGTTTTAGGGCTGCTGTTTGTGCATGTGAAAAACAGGACTGTCAAAAATCAGATTGTCAAGTTGGTCTTTAGAGTGGAGTTTCTGATCTAAGCTTTATTATCCAGTGAAGGAGATTCATTATATTTTTGCAGCACTATTTAACTCTTGATTCATGTTCATAGCAAGGTTTTCTCTATCATGTTGTAAGCTGAACAGTAGTACTGTCAGCCTTCTCACTTATTTTCCTTAACTGCATTGTAATACTTAGCATCTCCGTCATATGGTGGCTCCAATTCCATCTCGGGTTGGAAAGCACATTCTTGATGTTGAGTTACATCAGTATAATAGTTGGTAGGGATCCTCTGACCACATGCTCGTCGTTCTCCGGCGCATTTCTTGGTTAGAGTTCTTTGCTTCCACATTGTATTAAGACCCTTTGACCACATGCTCGTCGTTCTCCGACGCATTTCTTGGTTAGAGTTCTTTGTATCAGCATTTCATTAAGATCCTCTGACCATATGCTCGCCGTCATCCGGCGTATTCTTGGTTAGAGTTCCTATTCAGCATTGCATTGAGATCCTCTGACCATATGTTCACACCTTGCCCAACTCGGGATCCTAGTGTACATTCTTGGTTAGAGTTGAATTCCGCATCGTTTGGTTTAAGTGCTAACCCTAATGATTGTGTATTGCTCTGCTCATTGTAATTGAAAAAGTGAAAAAATTGGTTCAGAATATTTCAGGTGAGCTAGGTTTTTGTCCAACACACTGGATTTCCAAGGGTTTGCATCCTTGGAAGGAAGCTGAAACTCTGTTACAGCCAAAGAGAAACTCTCCAAATATCAAATGACAATAACATCATATCCCTGAAATGACTCCCAAATGCCATATTTAATAATCTTCAACTAGGGGCGGCTAATATGAAGTAATAAAATAATACTCTACAAACTTGGGTGGTCACCTTTGGCCAAAATATAATATTTTAATAAATAAAATATTACTTTAATTGTCATTTGTATTATTTCCCATTTTTCTCTTTTTTCTCCTTTTTATTTCCACTCTCCAAGTGGTTCGCTCCTACCCTTAGCAAATTATTTAATATTTTTGACTTCTCCAAAAATATCACAAAAATATCCAAAGTCGTATCCTACTTTCATTTTGCCAAGGAAAAATAGTTAAATATATAATTTAACTATCGAAAGTATTCCCTTGCCTCTTCAACTTAGTCTATGGGAACAATTAGGCTAGCCGACATATGATGAGTGATCATGAAAATGGGGACATTACAGGATAAGAGACATTACCATCTTGATGTGCAAGCTTGGATCACAAAATGGAGTAAGGTGTTTGGTGGCATACCTCCCAAGAGACCTCCTGAAAGGGGGATTGAGCATGTCATTGAGCTTGAAGAAGGGGTCAAACCTGTCATAAATACTCCATACTGATATCCAAAGAGGTAGAAAGATGAGATAGAAAAGGCCATCAAAGAACTCTTGGACATGGGTCACATTCGCCCAAACAAGAGTATTTTTTCTTTTGCATTGGTTTTGGTGAAGAAGAATGGTACTATGCACATGTGTAGATTATCGAGCCCTTAATCAAAAGACCATCAAAAATCGGCCATTCTGAGGATTGATGTGCTCATTTATGAGCTACATGGAGTTGTATACTTCTCCAAGATTGATCTTAGATCAAGATACCATTAGATTAGAATGACAAAGGAGGACATAGAGAAGACTACTTTTAGATGTCACTTTTGGAATTTTGAGTTCCTGGTCATGCCTTTTGGGTTGACCAATGCACCCACGACCTTCCAATCTTGCATGAACGGGATATTCCAAAAACAATTGAGTAAGTTTGTGCTTATCTTCTTCGATGACATCCTCATCTACAATAAATCATGGGAAGAGCATCTTAAGCACTTGGAGGAAGTGTTTAGCATCTTGGAGGCAAAATCTTTGTTTGCAAAGGAGACTAGATGTGAATTTGGAATGACTAAGCTTCTCTACCTTGGTCATGTGATCAGCTCTTAGGGGGTCAGCATAGATCAGGAGAAGATTAATGCTATTTTGGATTGGCCTCCACTAGAAAAGCTCTCTCAATTGAAGGGTTTCTTGGGGCTTTGTAGATTCTAAAAAATATTTGTGAAGGGTTATTCTTAGATGGATGCTCCTCTCACAGATCTTACCAAAAAGGGGGCTTTGCATGTTTAGAAAAAGAATAGAAGGCTTTTTGATTGATTCAAATAGCTTATGAGTTCATGTCCCGTTTTGGCTATTCTTGACTTCTCCAAGCCATTCAATCTGCAGTGTGGTACTTCTGGAGTGTTGTGACCTTTTCACACATCGCCCCATTGCAAATGGGGACCCCCAGTAGTTTGTTTTTCTAGGGTTTTGCCTTCGCATAACAATTTCATGAAGTCATTGCTTTGGGAGTTTCAAGTTAGAGTTTTGAGTTATCACCCGAGCCAAGTGGAGAATTTGAGCCCAAAACAATGCCTAGACATCATGGAAGTGCTCAGAAGGTCCGGAAGACGAGGATCGCCTGTGCTTTGAGTCAATTCTGACACTTCCTATTTTTAGGGATTCTGCTTTTTTGCTTTTTTGCTTTTTTCATTTTTGACATTTTTGGACCAATCTGGGACTTACTATTTTTAGAAATTTTGCTTTTTGCTTTTTCTATTTTTAGAAAGTCCACCTAGGGTTTGGGTCTCACAGGTAATGGAGTCAACATTTCCATCTTTAGAATCAAAGTTCAGGCCTCCAGAAGTAAAAATCAAGAAAATCAAGCAAAAAGCAAGTAAAAAGCAAGAAAATCATGGAAAATCGAAAGAAAATCATATAGTTGAATGATCCAGAAAAAGGCAAGCATGAAATTCATCGTGAGCAAAGGTAGAAAATGGCATAAGTCTGAAGAAATTCGCCCAAGGATAATGTCAAGACATAGAGAAAGTCCACCATATACATGGAAAGAAACTCATGAAATCTGCCCCATGCCTAGTCCAGACTAGAGCAAAGTCCGCCATGGAGATGGTAGAGTAAAGTGTCAAAGCACAAAGGAAGTCCGCCCACCTCTTGGCAAAGAAGCTTCCAAGTCCGCCACAACGGAGATAAGGAATGGCAAGAACATCTTAAAGTCCAACCCATCTTGGAAAAACATTTTCAAAGTCTGCCATGCCTTTGGAGAGCCCACTTTGAAGTCTGCCATGGGAAGAGGGGAAAATGGAATGAAGTTTGCAAAGTCCGCCCTTGCCTCTTGGAAAGAAACTCATAAAGTCTGCCATGCCTTGGAATGAAATCATCAAAGTCCGCCTAGGCACTAAGGGAGTATGGAAAAGAAAACTTAAAGTCTGCCCTTGGACTAAGAAAGAAAAAATGTCAAACATTAGAGTAAGTCCGCCTAGGCATCAAAGAAGCATGGCACAACACATGAGAAGTCCGCCTAAAACATGGAAAAACATTTATGAAGTCCACCTAGCACTTGGATAGAAAATGGCTAAGACATTAAGAGGTTTGCCTAAGGGGATAAGGCTTAAAGTTTATGAAGTCCGACTTAGGCACCAAATAGGAAATATCAAGCTAACTCCAAAGTCCGCCATGGGTAAAATGCCAAGATTATCTTGAAGTCCGACCTAGGCCTAAGGCAAGATGTCCAACGCAAAGCACAATATGACTTAGGCATAGAAAGCAACGTCCAAACCAATGGCAAGTCTGACTTTGCCTAAGAAATGAGGTCCAAGCATGAGTAAAGTCTGAACTTGGAAGGAAAAAGAGAGAAAAATCCATGAATAAATAAAATTTCGCCATGAAAAGGTTGGAAAATTAAAACGGACACATAGAATACTTTAATATTTTCCAACACTTAAGAAATTTTTGAAATAAATATTCAACATTTAGCTAAAATTCGAACTCCAAAGAAAAATATAAAGATATTGGCTAAAGACGGCGCTTGGATAAAATTTAGAAGCTTACCTTGAAGATTTTTGAAGAAATTGGAAACTTGCTATGGTGAAGAGAAGAAAACAAGAGAAAAAGATGAAACTGCTAAAATAAATCGAACTTCTCAACCTTATAAGGAGTTTTAGAAAGTCATTTTCAACTCACAAGTTGATTGGAAGGAGAATTAAGCTTTCTCCAAATCACAAGAGATAGAATATTGGAGATTGAGTAAATTCTTGAGTTGGAGGACGTCATTTTTGAAGAAATAAATTGGACTTCTTGGCTGAAAGGCGTATTTCTCAGCAAGAGGCATGATCTTTTCTTGGATTTTTGAGTAAATTTTTGGAAGTTGAACTCAATTCACAGCCAAAGGATGAGTTCCAAAATAGGAGTTGATCGATGGGAAGATAATTGCAGAAGGCGCTGCCTATGACTTCCACAATTGGTATTGGGCGTTGACAGTACGGAGCAAGGTCTTGGAAAGAGCAAAAGCTAATGGACTCAGATTTGAGGAACAGATCAGAGAAATTCAGAACAAGATTTACCTCATAGCTGCAGATATGTTTAAGAAAGAGATCATTCGAGAGAACGACATGCAGCTAGAAAATCTAAGGCACAAAGTTCAAGAAATATTCTTCTCCATCACAGGATCGATTCTGAGACAAAACTTCACTAGGGTGGCGAACCTCTTATCCATCCAGGATGCCTTCATGAAACAAGAATTGGAATGGGAGAGTGCCTATGTTGGATATGCTGAAGACTTGGATGAGCTGGAATTCAGAATAAACATGCTGCCACAAGTCACGATGGAAGAGGTCATCTCAATCATGTCCAGGTTCATCGAACACACTGCCGCCCGAGAGGATAGGGATGCACTTCCTTGAAAATAGCTCTAGGCGCCACTTGTCTTTCATGCAATTAATGATGATATTTTTAGAAACCCTAATTAGGGTTGATGTGTATTAATCTTGGCCATTAATTTGTTTCAATCTTGTCCTTTCATTTATTCTCAAAAACTCTATATAAACTCTTGATCTCTCATTTTCATTTTGTGAAGAAAGTGTATGAGATTGTTGCATGTTGCTACTTCCGATAATAAAAGCTCTTATGCATGATTTGCTTTGAATCCCTTTTATTGTCAAGTGGTTTGCAAGGTTGCATATCTTCTTCAACATTAGATTAGAATTAAGATAGAATTTGATTTGAATGCTTGTTAAATGAATGAAAGATCTGATAGTATTGATTGGTGAAACTTAGCTCATACTCTCTTTGAATAGATGATTTTTATTCAATGCGTAAAGTTAGCCTGAGCTTATGATTGTGGATGCTTAACTTCAGTCTAGATAAGTATTGTTCAAGACATGAAAATTATAATCACACCCCTTGAAGATTGCACCCACTTTATGTAGTTGTCCTAGGGAGGCGAAGCAAAGCGTGGTTACCAGTTTTGTAATGTCCCCTTCTCAAATGTGATCTTTCCAGTTGACCATTGGCCTATTCCGGAGACCCGTAGGCTACTCGGATGGTGAAATTAGGGTTTCTTGTTTTTGAGGAGGTTGTTGCTTGAAGTTTGGAATTTGGATTGCAGATTCTTTCTGGGTTTTCAGAGAGCTTCACAGTGGTATAGTCAGTTTGGTGTTTCGAGCAACTTCATGAATTTACTATTTTTAGTAAATTCTATTTCTGGCAATGGTCTTGTTGGCTACAGTGCGATTGGCTCTCTTCTTCAGCCGGTACAGTTGGTGTTGGGACTTTTGGCCTTATGGTGCAATTTTTATGGAGAGATAAGTATTTTCACATTATAATATTATATTTTAATATTATAACACCCCCTTGCCTAGCATTATAACTTTATGTTGTTTTAAAAGGGGGACTTTATGGGTAAATGCCTCATTGAGAGATAAATTATATTTTAAGGCCAAATTATGGGTTAGTGAAAGAGGACGCCTACTCGAGGAAAGATTGATTTTTATAAAAAAGGTAAAATGTCATATTAAGAGAAAAGGGACGCCACCTTTTGGAGGGAAAAGAATTGAATTCAAATTTGATTTTGGTTCTTGAAGATTCTAGAAGGCTCTCCTCATGTCTTTATATTCAGGCCTCAGCTCTTCATTTGGGATCTTTTTGTCTACCATATTGTTATGCTGCTAGATTTACTTCAGGCACTCGCTTCGAGGAAAGCATACCTCCTAGCAATGGCTCATCTTCTTGCTTGAAAGATAGCAACTAGTTGAGAGCTAGTTTGTAATAGGTTTGTTTTGTCATTTTCAGTTGAGTATTTGCATTTTGGAGTTCTAGTTTGCATTTTCTGTCTCATTTATGGAGTTGCTGAATACCACATAAGAATGTAAGATTTGCTCATAACTCTTGAAATAAAAATACTACTATTCTGGGTATTGCATCTATCATTTTGTCTATGAGGGGTGACCATTCTAGCTAATTTGCAGATTTTATTAAAGTGCCCTTGATTTTATAGAGCAAAATCACCCTTGCTGCTGGGCCGTACCATTCTGAGGTTGCTTTGGGTTTCGTGCAAAATAAATAATGGTTGTTTGGAGTGGTTTTAGGAAGTCATCTTGGGCGCCATCATCCTTAGAGTGATTTGCACTTGATTTCTTGTCTTTTGAGTGAGATTTGAGTAAGATATAAGCATTTGAGTGAGTTGTGAGGTTGCTGGTTTGTCATATCAGTCCTATAGAAATGCAATTTTGTGAGGAGTTTGAGTCTAGAGGGGTTTACTAAATGTTGAGGAAGTCTTATTTAACATTGCAGCATTGAAGAACTTGAATCTCTAGGCTTTAGCTAAACATTCCAACATATTGTAAGCTGATTAGTAGTACTATCAGCCATTCTCTTTATCTCTCATTTACTCTATTGTATTTCCCACTGAATAAGTGGAAGAGGCTGGCTTGCTGCCTATTTACTTTCAATTAGTAGTTGTAGGGAACCTCTAACCACATGCTCGCCATCACTCGGCGCCATTCTTGGTTAGAGTTACTTCAGCTCATCTTGCATTGGATCCTCTGACCATATGCTCGTCTATCCTAGATGCATTCTTGGTTAGAGTTGCCTTTCCAGTTGCATCTGCATTAGATCCTCTGACCAATGCTCCCACCTTGCCCACATCGGGATCCTGGTGTACATTCTGGTTAGAGTTACTTTCCGTATCGTTTTGGTTTAGAGCTAACCTTAACGGGTGCATGTTGATTGTAATTGCATTTGAAAAACAAAACAAAAAAAATTGGTCCAGTTCATTACAAGTTTCACCTAATCTTTACCGTCTCTTGAATTCTTAGGAGTAGATTAGAACTTCTAAACCCTTGTCCTTTTGCACTTTTTTTGAAATCCCAAGAAAAAAATCCCAAAAGGAAGGAGCATTTAATGTTAAATCCGTCTAAGTCCTAAACTTGTGAAGAATTTTTTAACGTAAGTCCCTTTGTGTATTACCAAGATATCACAATGCCCATTGAGCTTATCCATACGTCAAGACTTGAAAAGAAACCTTGCTATCGTCGTATGATCTTCTCGCAATCTTAGCATACGCAATGATTTTGTTCAAGAGAGGATAGAGTGTCTTTGGACATTTTATTCTATGTGTTCGGTGGATGATAAAACGTACACCAAGATGGAGAAGGTATTGGTGTTGTCCCAATGCAAGATAAGCATCTTATTGTCTTTGAAAGAAAAAATTTGAGGGGTGTAGAGAGGACATATTCCATCTATGACAAAAAGATGCTTGCAATCATGCATATCTTGGCCAAATTCAGGCAGTATTTGGTTGGAGGCAAGTTCATTGTTAAGACTGATCACAACAGTCCTAAGCACTTCTTTCATCAAAAGGATCTCAATGATAGATGTAGAAGTGGGTAAGTAAGCTCCAAGCTTACGATTTTGACTTCAAGTATGTCAAAGAGATGAACATAGTGGTCAATGCCTTGTCAAGAAGGCCACATTTGAGTTCCTTGGTGGAGATTACAACTGATTGGAAGGAGTTGATTATTGTAGAGTATGCTAAGAATTCTTTTGCTTCCAACATTGTTGATGGTACCTTGCATGATGAAAAGTACAAGTTGATTGATGATTTGATATTGTACAAGGATAAAATCCTCTTGGTGCCAAAATCGAAGATCAAAATGAAGGTTCTACAATCATTTCATGACATTCCCTTGGTTGGTCACCAAGGTTATTTCAAGACATATAGGTAGATTCGTGAGAGATTTTCATGGAAAGGGCTCAAGGATGAGGTCCTTCGCTACGTTAAGGAGTGTCCAATCTGCCAACATAACAAAAATGAGCATACATTTCCAATTGGTTTGTTGCATCCCTTTCCCATTGCCAATCAAAAATGGGCAAGTATCTCTATGGACTTCATCACTAGGTTGCCTAAGGTGCAAGGGAGAGATTGCATCTATGTTATTGTTGATAGATTGACGAAGTTTGCTCACTTTTTTTCCATTACCAGCTCATTTACAGCAACTCCGGCTATTGATTTGTTCTTCAGAGAGGTGTTTAGATTACATGGGCTGCCTAAGAACATTGTAAGTGATAGGCACAGCAAGTTCCTAACTACCTTTCGGAAAGAAATTTTCAAACTGAGCGGTACGGTGCTCACTCTGAGCACTAGTTATCACCCATAGATGGATGTGCAAACTGAAATTGTGAACAAGTGGTTGGAAGGTTATCTCAAGAACTATGTTTCAAGATAGCAGAAGGCTTGGGTGAGATGGCTTCATTTGGGGGAGTATTGTTATAACTCTTCTTACCACATTTCTATCAAAATGTCTCCTTTCATGGCTCTGTATGGGTATGAGGCTCCTGTTAGTGCTTGGTAGCTTCGGGAGATATTTTCTCCTTAGTTTATTCTTGTACAAGGCAGGTCGGCCTTCATATCTTAAATGATATTTTTTATATTTTCTATTTCTCTAAAGGAGCCGACCTTGAGAAGAGGTTGCCTATCTTGGTATATAAGGGAGGTGAAGACCTCTCATTTTAGGCATCAAGTTTAATTCACTCCACTTCGCTTCTTCAGCAGCAGCTCGCCTTTCTTTGCAGCGGATTCCATTCAAAGAGAAGTGTTACCATTTATGGAGAAGTGTCTCCATTCATTGTATATATTCAGCCTTGTGTAAGGTCTGACTCTGTATGCAAAATTCTGCACTTTTATCTAATATATAAGAGATTATTTGTTGGGTTTTTCTCCCTCGAGTAGGAGGGTTTTCCCAGGGTATCTGTTGTGTTCATTGTTCTATGTGTTGTATTTCTGCTTATTTTCATTTCTGGTCTAAAACTAACAGCTCCTAGCTTCATTGACTTGTTATTTGGTGACAATAGATCCCCCCAAGTGAGGGATATGTTACAGCTAAGTCAAGAGATTTTGAAGTCCTTGAAGGAAAATCTTCTTCATGTCCAGAATCAACAGAAGTTGTATGCTGATCGGCAGTGTATAGAGCGTACATTTGAGGTAGGGGACATGGTCTACTTGAGACTCTACCAAACAGATAGTCCACTCTTAAGAAGAGTGGAGCAGAGAAGCTTAAGCCATGTTTCTATGGGCCTTTCAGGATCACCAGGAGAATTGGGAAAGTGGCTTATGAGTTAGAGCTACTAGCAAGTAGCAAAGTACATAATGTCTTCCATGTGTCACGTCTGAAGAAGGTGCTTGAGCACAATGTTGTTGCTTCTTCAGATTTGCCTCCATTGGATGAGGAGGGATAGTTGGTTATGGTGCGAGAGGAAGTTATTGATTTCAAAGAGCGCTTTTTGAGGAGGACTATCTGAGAGTATTTGGTGAAGTGGAAGAATCTACCAGTCTGAAATATCCCCCTTAATTTTTTTCAATTTTTGAGTACAAGATTTCACTCGTTAACGTTAGAGAAATGATAAACCAACTGGAATGCAACCCTTCACTTTCTGATCACCCAAATCCCAATGAGGGCAAGGTGAGAGCATATACGGTGGAAAGGGGATCGTTAGATGAAATTTGAAACTGAAAGTACAATACTGAAATCAACCCTTCACTTTTTGATCACCCAAATCCCAGTGAGGGCAAGGTGAGAGCATACGGTGAAAAGGGGATCGTTAGCTAAAACTGGAATTACAAAGTGTTGATGGCTCAGCCGACCAACTAGGAAATGAAAGTACTTAGGCAGCAAACCAACCTCTTCCACTTTTCAACGAGCTACAATGAAAGTAAAGTACTGAAATGAAAGCAACTCGACCACTTATTTAGCAGGAGTGGAAGTACAAAATACTGAAATGAAATGTTTGGGTAGCTAGCCGACCCTTTCCACTTTTCAGCAGGTATGAAAGCAAAGAATGGTACTGGAATGAAATAGATAGACGGCGAAGCCTGTCTCTTCCACTTTTCAATGGGAATACAAAATGTAAATTGCAAAAATATAAAGGGTTGATCAGTACTACTAATTCAACATTACAATGTGAAGTGTAATCTATAAATACAATGAGATATAGATGTCCTATGATCACCAAAATGTTAGAGCATAATCTTCAAACAAGTACATGATATTCAGCATATGAAATATAACAAAAATGATGGAAATATCAGGTCTGATATAAAAATGCAACAAACTGAAAATCAAACCAGCAAGTACAGATTTCATCTAAATGCTCGTATCTTGCTCCAAACACCTCCAAATGATGTCAAATGAAATGCAAATGAAGCATAGAAGAGGGGCGACCAAGTACAAACCAAGAAACAGCACCAAACAGCTCTGAAATATTTTGCATGCTTCCCAAGGAAAATGTGGAAATGGTACAGCCTCCAAGACTAAGGCGACCAACTTTAGAAAATTCAATACTCAACAATAAAATCTGCAACTTGGAGAAAGGGGGCACCCAAGGTAGGTGCAAACATAGGTACAATACCCAAAACCAAACAAAAATCACTCTGTGAGCAACAAGCAAAAACGTGCTTCAGCTAGCACCAAACCAGCAACTCCAAAATTGATAGAAACACTCCAAAATTAGAAAACATCAAAGTAATTCATTTTCAATAAGCTCAATCTGCACTTCAGAGTGAAGAACCGTCACTGAATCAGCTAGGTACTATCTTGCAAGTATGAAACTAAGAAGAGACTAGGAGGTATGCATTCCTCAAAGCAAGGGTTTGAAGAAATTTCAGCAGCACTTCGTTGTATTAGCAAATGGATGATAAAAAGTGAAGGCAAGACCTCTTATTTATAACTTTTCTCAACTCCAATTCAAATCTTTTTTTCCCTCCAAATAGGGTTCCCAAATGAGATTCTCATTTCACTTCAAATTGCATTTGAATTCCAACTTTGACCCTCCTTGACTTAGGCATCCAAAAACAAATAAGGAATATAACTTTATTAAAATGCAATTACTCACAAATAGAGGCATCCAAATCACTGAAGTGATACTTTATAATATTCAACTATATCTCCAAGCTAGGCGTCCAATTTGCCTTAGTTAATATTTCACTTAAAACATTAAACTTACCAAAAGAGGTGCCCAAATGAGAATTACTTAAAACATTGAACTAGCCAAAACAAGCTCCAAGAATGTTGGAGACCAAACTACTCATTGCCCTACCAAAAATAGCCACTGCACTGAACTGTTGAATTGTTGCTAAAAATAGCATTGCGAGAAATAGAACTTACTAAAAATAGCATACTGCTAAAAATAGTGACTCCAAACTCATTTTAAGTACAAACCGAGCAGCCGTCGCAACTTACTAAAAATAGCAAGTCCAAAAAAATCATCTAATGCAAATGCATGTCATACCTTTCTAAAGCTCTCTGAAAACCCAAAAAGACCTAGAAGACAAACTACCAAACTCCTGCATGCAACTCTTGATAACTCAAAAGGAAACCTCCTAGAAAATAGGAAACCTTAATATTTCCTCTGACTAACCTACAAGCCTCCGGAAATAGGCTAACAATCACTGGAAAGCATAGGGCTAAAAATGGGGACATTACAGTCTACCCTTCCCAAAGATTGCTTGTCCTCAAGCAATGCCACCACAACTCTAGAAATATTAGACCGGTCCACGCAAAAACAAGTAGGATCCCAGGGTCCCATGTCTGTCTCAGGAAGGACCCACCATGTCGATGCTGCACCACTCTAATCACATAAGTGAAACCATTGTGCCAAAACTACACTAACCTCCCCTGTAACCCCAAAATGTTACCATACATGAAACTCTAGCTGAAAAATTGGAAGGACTAAAATCAATACCTTGCAGCATCTCTTGCCCAAACGACTCTGAGAAATCCATATCTACAATGCCACTGTCTATCTCAATCCTAGGCAATAGGAAGGAAAGTTTGCTCAACTCAAAACCATACTCCTCAGCATATCTCCTCAAATTGTCTAGTAGAACCACGACTGCATATGTGAGCAGAGCCATGACTGCATATGTGACTTCTCCAAATCTTCTTGCAAAGAGGAAAGCAATCATTTGCAAGAGCTCAACAAACTCATCCCCATAACTCCACATGGATCTAGTATGCCTCCTCTGAATTATTCTAATACAACCATGAAGACTTCTGAAAACTCTTGCAATTCCAACTCCAAGAGTCTCAGAATGTTGAACCAAAGCAAGTAGTGGTTCGCTGTCCCAATCATAAGTACAAGAGAATGTATAAGAATAGCCACCAATTAGAGTTTGAACACTACCCAAACACGGATTTTGATTGCCCCAAATCGACATTCCTCTCATCTGAGACCATAAATTAGTCCTTCTAGGAGATTATGAAGTCTGTAAATGAGTACACCAACTGCCCACCAAGTCTGAAATGGTTGATTTAAAATCTGATTTAAGGAAAATCAGCATCCAAGAAGATGAACAGCTGTTGCAACACTGAAAATCATCATCCCGAATAACACATCTATTGTCCAAGGCTGGAAAACACACCAAAACAATCTCCAACTGAAATCTTCCACATCTTTGACAAGAAATGATGAACCAACTCTCCTGAACGAGAGTAACTCCCCATGTAAGGTGGTTGGTCTGCCACCAATCAGCAAGCTTGTGTCTCAAAATCTGCCCCTGTCTAAGACAAGGATCACTCCCAAGAGTAACCATTCATTCAACTCTCCAACCCATACTTAAAATGGATCATCAAGTGGTTGGTAAGGAAGGTAACAGCACCATTAATTCTGAAATTTTGATCCTTACCCCTCCAAGGATCCTCCCTACCATACCCAACAAGCTTTGTCATACCATGTCGAGGATGCCAAACAAGGATGCCCAACCAAGAATGATCCCCAACACACCGGGAAAAGTACACAGCACATCTCCAAGTGCCAATCAAAACCAAATGCACACTCAAGAAATTAGTGACTTCACTCATGAACCCCTGAAACCGATCCATGAAAGCATCTACAACTATGGAGCATGGAGAAAATGTTGTCTTCAATCCCAATTCCCCAAAAGGACTAATATGAACCCAAACATCACTCAACCCAAGGGAAGGATTGTCAAGCATGTAAACAATCTATTTTGGTCCTTCTTTCTCACATACTTCATGAGTAACAAGTCTGAAATCTTCACTCCTTGCTACTATAATGAAATTACCAACAGCTACCAAGACTTGTTTTGTTAACACCTTGATGTCTGAATCGTGGAAGTCACTATGATTCAACACTTCCCAAGTGAAAACTACATCCTCAATCCCACTTAAGCATTCTTGATCAAATAATCTTCTTGGAAGATTATCAATTGCAAGGATCATATCTCCCTCATGATTTGTTTGCAAATCATCTAAGACGAACACACGATAAAAAAAATATATATTAGATAGGTTCATTACTTATGAAAATCTTTGGGTTGAGGACAAACCCCTAGTGTGCTATGGGATACACTAAATCGTCTTCCCAATTGCCTAGTGGTGCAAAAGACTGGGGGAAAGGATGGACCCATGGTGTAGTGTGCAATGCACCAACATTTCTTTTCTATTTGGGATGCACTATGGACAAATGTTAGTCAACCATTGTGGATGTGTCAATCGACACATCATTCATTGTGTATATGTTAGTCACTTATAGTGTAAAAGGTCTCAGGTTTTGTGTACCTTGTTATTGATGCCTTGCCAATGATGACATCAAATAGCATGGGTTGCTTGATTGTCGTCACGACAATGGATTGGGAAAAGGATGGGACCCACATTGTAATATGGGATGCACCAACATTCCTTTTCCAAGTGAGATCTACTTATAGGCTTCTATGATTGTGAATCAAGTAGTGGGATGATGCATGCAATAGGTTGCATCCATTTCCACTTCACTAGTTGTTGTTTATGTGAGCATGTGATGTATTGGGTGGATTTTCACACTAGATATATGTATGTATGCTTGAGCTAGTCAATATTGCACTTGTAATGTACATATGAGCTAGTCCCTATTATACTTGTAATGTATGTATAAGCCAATCACTATTGTACTTGTGATGTGTATGAACTAGTCACCTTGTATATATGTGATGTATGCTTCAAACAGTCACTATGTATGTGATCTTGGGATTATGGTATGATATGCTCCTTGTGAATGTGTGTTTGTACACTAATGAGTAGTAATGTTTGGTATGGATCCAACACTTGATGGCAAATTGTTAATGTTCTATTATAATTGGACTAAGTTGATAGCTTATGTTTAATGAATAGTCATGGTTTAAAGGTGAAATTAGAAATCTTATACAAGAGGAAAAAATGAACTCCCTCTAACATTGGTGGGCAAATTATGAAGCCTTTGATTAACCAAAGGGGATACATAGGCAAGGTCATCACAAATGAACCCTCGAGGTTAAGGTCTAGAATTAGGGATGACCGTAACCATGGGAACTTAACACTTTTGAGTGTAAACATATAAGTGGTGATGTTGAGTTGTCGTCACCAAAGTGAATAGAGAAGTTTTAAAATCAGCCCTTCTATTTTAGATGGAAGATGCTTGGTCAGTTAAGTTGATAGTTGTTGCGCATTTAAATAAAATTAAAAAAAAAAATTGTAGTGGCCAAGAGGCAGATTTTACAAGGAATTTTATTACTGCCACAAATATATTTCTGCCAAAAATGCCATAGCTAACAATTCTTCCTTTGATCACAAACATTCGCCTAATTTTGACAGAATCAGATCTAGTGCTTTTGCACAATCCATAATGCCTTGTTACAATGCCTTCCTATTGTATTAGGTGGAAATTACTACTACATTTTTTATCTGCACTTGCGCTGTCCTTATTACTAATAAGGTAGAGGAATTGGCTTATTGTAATATGTAATCTCTTCCCCATTTTGTGTTATTCATTGAACAATAATCTTCATTGTTTAGCGCAGACTGCTATTTTTGTGTTCAAATGCAATTTAATTAGAAATGTGAATGGTTGATATCAGTCATGCCCTTTCCCCTGCTCAGAGCTTTTTCTGTATAAATATATAATCAAATTCTTCTTCCTGTATGCAAAAATTTGTTCTTCCTGAAAATGGTAAACAATTAAATATTTTTTTTCCCAATGAGCTGTAGTGAGGTTGCATTCCAAGTTTGGTGGGTTGGGAAAGAGCCCAGCTACACCTCATCATTCCAAACGCCCTGTAGACTGTTTTTTTTTAAACTGAAAAAGAAATCCATCAAATAAACTCTTCTACTCCCTCTTGGGACCGCATTATATTGAGGCAAGTTGAGCTTGTTTTGAATTTCATTTAACTATAATCTCAGGCGTCTCACCTTGCTGTGCCCTCCTCTAGTCATGCCTCTATTTTGGTTAAATATATATTTTCTCATTTCATATTTTTTTGGCTAAGACTCCATCGCTACAACTAATCACTGCTCCTAAATTCAGTTACTAGCATGGCAAATTCTTACCTCTTAATAATAAAAACAAAACCAGAAAATAAATCCATTATTGTTTAATTGTAACACCCAGCTGTTATTGTGAAGGAATTCAAATAAAATTGAAAAAAAAATAGTTTCCTAACACCTCTTCTCTATCTTTTAATAAAAGAAAAACTAAGATTTCTAAACTAAAGTTAGAAGACTTGCCTTTTAAAAACAAAAGAAGAAAATTCACAATAAAATAGCTATGCCTTTATGAAGGATATGGTCTATGGCAGTTGATCTTTTGAAATTATAAAACCTTAGATAAAATGTTTTAAATAGAAATCAACTTGTGAAGTTAGGTGACGATATATTAAGAATTTTTCAAAATGCATAATTTATTGGTCATATTATTTCTTGTTTTCTTGTTTTGATTTATAATAGGATGGGAAACAAATGGTTAGTTCAACTTATGAGATTCATAGTGAAAATAATTCTTTGATTTTATCATAGTTGGAATTAAAAATAAAATCACAAAAGACTTACTATGGGTTAATATTTGGTTATAGAAAAGAATAAGTTTAATATAATATATCATGAGTAAAATGAGTTAAATGTGTTAAATCGTGTATTATTCTTTTAAAAAAAATATTATGAAATAGAATGGTTAATTGAGTTATATTACATGATTTGTTTAAATACTCTAAAGAATTAAACGAGTCATTCATATAACTATAGGATAGAAAGGGTCAAATGGGTCATAACTTACATGAACATATTATAATGAATTAAAGTCATAAACAACTCATAGTAATGCTAACAAGGGATTATTAAAATACATTGTTTTTTTTTACTTTATTATTCTAATTATCATTATAGAATAGATTAATAAAATTTTCCCTAAATGATGTCATCCCTCAAGCATCCTTATGTGTAAATTTATTTAACTCTAATAATTTGTATAACTAGGCAAGTTTAATCAATGCGATTGATTAATTGGCATATTCATAGTAGTTTACACTAGCTTAGAGTGTCAGATGAATCGTAATTACAACCTTTACAAAGAATGAAATCTAATATCACCATGATAGACTATTGGTAACAAGACTTTTTTTATTTGTATTATTTTATGTCATTTAAAGTGACAAAGTTTAATGATATGTTATAAAATTTAGTTCATCTTTGTTATTACTTCAACGGATTGTTTTAAAAGAGTTAATTGCATTTTCCTTTTCTTAATTTTTTATATGCAATTTCATTATTTTCAAATGTTAAAATTATTTTAGATTACTTCTATCTTAAATAGTTATATTTGGAAAACATTAACAAGATATGGAAACAAAAACTAGCAGTGTTCAATATCAATGGTGCCTCTACTACATGTTTATGGGTAATGTTGGCGCGCTTGAGCTACAACACTTATAGCTTAATATAGTTGCAACAACACCATTAAGGATATTTTTCCCCTATAGTTCACATAGAGTTACATTTTTTTCTTTGGATGTAACGAGGGTATATTCTAATCTCATAATTTGTTCTCCACCTCTATTGTTTCCATGTTGGGATTAGGTGTTTCCTACACCTTGTAAGTCTTAATGTTTGTAGTATTTAATGAAGTATTTATTTATAATATTTTGTGTGCCCTCATAGAAAAGTGTCTCACTTATGACAACCATTATGTCATGTGTATTCTTTGGTATTACATGTGTATAAGAATATGTGAGAGCATAATACAATGTATTAATTGTAAAATAAAATCATAAAGTCTAGATTATTTATGTTATAGGAATTAACTCTACAATGATGTAATAAGAATGAAATCAAGTCAGTGCAATAAATAAGTTATGCATAACAGAGTATCGAGAAATTTTATACATTTCATAGCATAGGTCTATTCATATATTCATATCATATACTCTTTATTAAATGTACATTATTTACCACAAGCATAGATATAATATACACATCGCATATGCTTAGGTAGTATATATTCATTTCTTTTTAGTCCTATCGATATTCTATATTTTATCTTGTTCTTCTTCCATGTGGTGAGGTTGAATGCACATATAGCCTTCTATTGGTGTAGGGATGTGTATTTCTACATGTCCTTATGCCTTATCATTTAGTTATTGGTACCACACTCCATTAGATGCTAGCTCAATGGGATTTTGGTGACCATCACTCTATTTTCAATTCTTAACCTCCCAACATCCTCCTGAGGACTAATTATTTATCTTGTCCTCATGAAAACTTCCTCTGCCCAAAATTATTTCTCACCAATCCTATACCATGGTAATAAATTTCTATAATATTTCTTTATTTTCTCATATTTATTGTCCCAAATCAACACCATATTTTGTATTTATTATACATAGATCAAATGCTCATTATAGAATCTCTATATGGTAGTGATAATAGCTAGTTTTTATAGTATGGCTATCAATTTTTGGATGTTATGGAGAATTTTAGAAATTAAAAAAATAAAAATTACTTACACAAACCTCTAATTCCCTTATTTGAGATATTGATTGTATCCTTTCTTCACTTAGCTAGCTATATTGTAGTCTAAGGTTCATCATAAAGTCACATCTCCCTAATATATATATATATAAAAATTGAGGTTCTAGTCAATAAACTTAGGTCTTTTATTGTATTATAATTTATGGCCAAGTGGTTCAGTACCGGTATAGTGTAGAGATGTTACTAAGTATCTTCTAACTTCTTCGCTTGTCGATCCAAGTCTTTTTTAAGTATTTCTCTTTTTTTTTAGTGGCTTAATTTTTCCCTTTCACATTATATAATTATTTTTCCCTTAGGAGTTTTTTTCTACTATTCCAAACTACTTATTCGATTCAGCAACCCTTGCATGGCCCCATCTAATTGAATTGTTACATTATTGTTGATTAATCCAATTATATTTATGGTTAATTTTGATGTATTATTCAAAGAGGTATGGCTTCCTCTAGTTTCATATGATTGTGCATCAAATCATGATTCAAAATGTTGTTAAATACATCTCCTAATTCCATTTTTTGGATTGGTGATATCTAGGTGAAACTAATATAAGGTCTTGTAGGAGTGTGCATAAGTATATTTGGACTTATTATTATTGAAGTTAGTTATGTTTATCTAGCCAAATATTATTTTATCTTACTCATAGGGTTTCTCAATAGTTGTTTTGGGGGAGTTATTATTTTTGTAGATGCTTCCCCTATTTCTTTTTCTAATTCTCCATCATTTTCTCCTTTGATTTTTATTTGGAGATTGACCTCTCTTTGTACTTTTCATGTAATCTATCAATTTATTCTTTTGGCTTTTTTTACCAATACATCTATGGTAGTTGTTTCTATGTGTTCCAATTACTAAGATAAATCCTATCCTTCATCTAGCTATTCTACGTGTGGTAGAGATGATGGTAGTGTAGTAGCTTGAATATCTTCCCTTTATGGTTGTTTCTATTTGACAAATTTATTAAATGCTTGTTGTGTCTGCAAAAAATCTTTGTATAACTTTTATATATATGTTCATATTTTGAAGTACGGTATATACCCTTTATATTGTGAATAATTCTTGATCATGCGGACTATATACTTTGCTTTCTCTCATTAGAGAGAGATCTAAATCTTTAGCCACCACATATACTACTCTTCTTTTACTGGCATGTCTATCTTGGAATTCTTATCCCTTTGTGTGGTTAATTGTTTTTTTTAGGATTGTTTTTAATTCCTCAAAAAAACCCTCAGTGATTTATTCTACAAAACAAGGGCTAGTGATGATAAAGTCAATCATTGCTTGAATAATAACTTCTTTGTTAGTTATGATGGTAGTGTATTAATTTTAAGCCACCTCAAATGACTTTCCTACTATACAAAGTGTTCTATGCAATTTCTTTCTATCTAAGGAGGTTCTTAGCTCTTTTTATTTTATTACTTTTTATCTTGTTTTCCTTTTTAGCTACTCTTTTTTTGGAGTTTCCTCTTCTTTTATTTTATATCTATGATCACATTGCACCAATTTTCTTTGTTCTCTTTGTTTTTTCCTTTTAGAGTTCTTTTATTTATCACTTGTTTATCCCATTTTCTCAAATCTCATTTATAGCATGTCCTTTGTAGTTTCTTCTACTAGATTTTTAGGTTGTAAGGAGCTCTCCTCCATATGGATTGCTTCTTCCTCAACTTGTTTCCTCTTCTTACCCTTTTTTTATTTTTGTGGGTGCTCTAGTATGATAGATTTTCCCTAATAATGTGGTTATTCTTCTATAGATTTTCCCTTATAATGTGGTTATTCTTCTATAGTTGTTTTTCCTTTTTATGGTGGATTGCTTCCACTAGTAGATTTTTTTTGGTATAAATGGGTGTTTTATCTATCTAGGTCCTATTTACATGTTAATTCTATTTAGGTCATGTTGACGTGATTTTCGTGACCACACCAACACAGAATAAAGTCACCAACTGCTACTCTATCCTCTCTTGAACAAAGTTTCCTACATGCTAAGATTGCGAGATAGGTCATACATTTAACTCCAAGGTTCCTTCGATGCGAATAGTCTTAGTTGGCTTGATGTGATTTTGCTGGTATTTCAAGGGGACTTACACAATTGTTTGACAGTTGACAGCAGACAGCGGACTAAGGGCTTTCGTGTAATTCAAATGATTTGGCAAGTGAGCACAAGTTTCCTAATCCTAACCGGAAATGAACTGAAATTTAAAATAGTGTAGGACCTAAGAAGTTTATATTCTATCTAAGGATGGGACGTGGGATCAATCTCGACAAACTTCGACCAGACTTTGCTTTGCTTCACGTTGGACAACTTACACAAAGTCGGTGCAATCTTCAAGGGAGTGGCAAGAGGTTTTCAAGTCACAGTTCAACATAAAGACACCATCAAGACGATGCATTCCAAGACGTGAACCACAACCGAAGTTAAGTTTGTAAAGTTTTCCAGTCGACCACACAAGGCAAACTTGTCGTCAACAAGCTGCTAGTGGTATGGATAAAAATGAAGTTGCCTTGATTAACTCCACAAGTCCACAACTAACATCTACTTGCATGAAAATGAAAACTACTATACTTTACGCTTCTTGAAGTTGAAGGGATGAAGAAACCTTGCTAGCTACTTATAAAAAAGATGAATTCACCATTCAATGAAAGATCTTTTATTACAATAGTTTTTCGCAACAATCTCTTACAAAGTTTTCAAAGGAAAACTTTCCTTCTCCTTCAAACTACGCTATGCTAAGATATTACAACTAAATTGTCTCTGCTCTACTTCTACTAAAATACAAATGAGGGGGACTCCCCCTTTTATAGCTGGCCAAGTCCAACAGACGGCTCAGATTACAATTGGTTGGATGGCCCAAATTGTGCCACCTCAGCCCTAAACAAGATTCACCCTAAAAACCGCCACCAAGAGGAGTGGGGTAATAAATGAGCCATTAATGTCCATCTTCCAAAAGATTCTCGTCTGGAAACGTGTTCACACTGCTCTTGATCTTCGTCTTGACTGTAAGTCGGATGAGTCAAGTTGCCACTGTTTCAAATTCTTGAACATCAAGCCTACAACTTTCTTTTTCCTGCTCGACGATGATTTTCCTCCTTGATGTTGTTCTTCGACTTTGAATTGCTTGCTTGGGTTTCCATTTTTCCTCCATCCTGAGCTTTGAAAATATTTCTTCTTTGTCACTTGAGCTGGGCACATACTAAGTTATTCCAACACTTAGCCATTTCTTGCAATTTTTCTTCCTTCGAGGTTGAAATGTAGTCTTGGAGTACTTGCCTCATCGTGCCAAGGCCTCGACGTTCAGCCTGCAAAACAAACAAAGAAGACATCAAAACACTCCACAAAGAAAAACTTGACATTCATGCTTTAACTTTCAAGGGTTCATCGTCTTCACTAGCCAACTTTTTCCTTCTTCACGATTCTTCAGGCTAGGGCATATAACACTTGTGCATCAAATTTCAATGCCTTAGACAAAATTTCAACTCCCTCAAGGGCATATTTAAGAGATGCACTTTTAAAAATCATCTTTCGAGAGTGTTAGCTTCAACTGCATCATCTTCAAGGAATTCACTTTACCAGCTGGAGCTCTGATACTCAATTTCGTTCATCTCTGACTTTAGAAGATTAGTCCCACGAAGAATTCGATCAAATTCACCTAGGCAATCGACTTAAAATTCATCCATCGAGGCATTTTATCTTCAAAAACATCATTTATTCCTTGCCTTAGAAAGTTTCTCAAATTTTCCCTAGGAAATTCACCAACCTAGTGCCCATCAAAAATCTTCACCTCAGAATTCCTAGCAAACTGTGGAAGACTTTGAAATCCATTCCTCGTCGCAGACGTCCAATACCCAGAAGAAAATTTCCCGTGGAAAGCATCAAATTCATGTGTCTCCAAACGAAGGGGTACATTTAATTTTTGAATTTTCAAATATTAGAAAAATATTTCTTTATCAAATTTAATCCAGGCACACTTCCTTGCTCTGACTTGGAAAATTTAATTATCCCTGCGAAGCTAGCATCTTCCAAATTTCTTCTCGCCAATTTTACTCATGCCATAGCACATTTTAATATTCCTTCAAGTTGGGTGTATTTCCCTAAGGTGATATTTAAATATCAAAACTTGGGAGAAAATAATATTTTATCAACTTTGCATGGGCGCTTACTCTCCTTCCAACCCTTTTGGGTGCATACATGTCAAAGTGGACCCACTTCCAAGGCGTTGGGCTCTCTCTTTGTCTTTATATGGCGCATTCAAAGGGTATTGATGCTACTTGTCCTCTTCTTCATGCACACGCCATGCATGGACATCTTTGCATGGAGACGTTTTGTCTTTATTCTCCTTTGCATGTATTCAACGCCTTGAATACTTGCTTTGAGCTTTATTCTTTGCATGGGCGCAAATGAGATGCTGAGCTTGAAGTTTGGAGACTTAGAACTTTTCGACTTCTTTCACTCCAAGGGCGCATTCAAGGTGGTCTCCTTTGAGTTTCTACACTTAGAATTTTATCCCCTCCATCTTCTCTTCAAGGCACATATGGGACCCTCTTCTTCCATTTTCCAGACTTGGAATCTTCTTCTAGTTGACATTCCCATGAGGGGCGAATTTAAGGGTGGGGACTTCAAATTTAGAATACTTAAAAACTTTCCCAAGCTCTTCATGCTAAGCAAGGCGCATTTCACCCTATAAGCTTTCACTTTTCATGCCTTAGAATATTTTAGGCTCATCTTGTCTTCCATGGGCGCAAATGACCCCTTCTTGTTTCAATTTGTAGCTCTTAGAATAATTTCCAAGTGACTCCTCAAAAGTAAGGCGCATTCACCAGGGTCTACTCCAAATTTGCAATACTTAAATTTTTAATCACCCTCTTCTCAAGTCAAGGGCGCATTTGGAGACTTCTACTTCAACTTTTAAGACTTGGAAAATTCTTTTAGTATCTTCAACATGCAAGGGCGCATTTTGGAGGTGCTACTTCCATTTTGTGACACTTAGAAAATTTTCAAATTCCTCTTCTCTTTCCAAGCGCATATGGAGGGTGGAGCTTTCACTTTAAGCATTTAGAAAAATTTTATAGCTTCCTCCTTGCTCATGGCGCATTTAAGCCCCTCTACTTTCAATTTCACTTGCCTTAGGCAGAATTCTTACCTTCTCAACTCCTCCTCCCTCTCATGGCGCATGTAGGGGGGGTGTGCTTCAAATTTTGATGACTTAAACAAATTTCAATCTCTCCAGGCAAGGCAAGGCACAAATGGGGTGTCCAGCTTCAAGCTTTGAATGCCTTAGTCAATTTATTAACCCACCTTCATGACTTTGGGCGCAAATCCACCCTTGGACTTCAATTTTTTGTCACTTAGAAAATTTCTAGTCTTCAAGCTTAAGGGCGCAAATCACATGTTGAGCTTCAAATTTTCCATACTTAGAAGATTTTGAGTCACTTTCAAAGTGGGGCGCATTTGATCCTCTGAGCATCAAATTTTGAACATCTGATTAAAATCCAATCTTCCAAGTCCTTGGGTGCCCATGGAGGGGTCAACTTTAGATTTGACCTGCGAGTCTTCATTTTTGCCTTAGTAGAATTTTTATCTGCCTTTAGCCTTTTAAAGCAAGTTTTGATGCTGGACTTGAAAATTTATCAGTTTTCTCAAATTTCATGCCCTTTGCCAGATTTAGGGTGATTTTCTCCCGCTAACCCTAATTTGCCCTGACTTTCTATTTTTAGAAAGTTCCTCAAATTTCGTGCTTTGAATTGACCTTTGACCCCAGAAAGCTTGATTTTGCTTTGTTTTGAACCCCGAGATGTGATTGTGCCGCTGATGCCTGATTATTTGCCTATACCTACTATTTTTAGCAACTTGCTAAAAATAGCAATTATTCAGAATGTCTTCAAATTTCATCCGTTGAATGCCAAAAACGTGGTGATCATGGGTGGATGTCGCATCTGCCTGACTTTCGTATTTTGCCCTTGAATTTAGGAAACCCTAATTCCCTGCACCAACCTGCTAAAAATAGTAAGTGTCTAATTTTCCATCCTCTGCAACTTCGTTTGTCTCGAAATTCGCACCAAGGGGTCCTCATCGCATGTTTGACCCATTCATACTGAGATTTCGTGATGACCTGCTATTCTTGGCATGCTTTGAAGTGGCTTACTATTTATAGCAACTGCTTGATTTTGAGACTTCCTTAGTTCTGTTCGAGTTGAAATTCGAATGACGTGCTCCTCATCAGGTGATCTACCTGTTGACACTGGTGTCTGATGCTGACTTTCTATTTATAGCCTGTTTCTGGAATGCCTTACTATAAATAGTAAGTGCTCTGTTTGCCTTCAAATTTTACCGGCGGATAGCTTGAATGATGCTGATCATGGTGGTATACACCAGTTTTTCAAAAATTATGACCTTTTACCCCTCTTTTCGGGTCCCGAAGTTTGAAACCCTAATCTGACTTGCATGCATATCAAACGACCTCTGTTTGTCCTCGTTTCTTTTGTATTGCGATCAGTTTGTGATTCTGAAGTGTCGGGCAGCTACTAGAGCGGAACCTACTAAAAATAGAAAGTAGCTGAAAAGGTGAGCGATCGACCGTCAGATGATTTTGCATGTCACACTGCCCGAGGGATCTTGAAAAACCCAGAAAACTCATCAACATGCAAGCACTGGCTAAAAATAGCAAGTTTCTGAAAAGTGACTAGTTTCGTTTGCATGTTACACTGTTGCGAAGGTTTTGAAAAACCCAGAAAGAATATGCCAACATGCGCTGAGAAAATCTGCATGTAAACCCTATTATCTACCTCTGAAGGCCAAGCGTTGAAAGTTGTCGTCTTGCTTTGCATGTCATATCATTGCAAAGGTCTCGAAAAACCCACAAGGAATCTCCAGACATGCATCTGAAAATTTAACATGTAAACACTGGAATTTGCTCTGGAAGCTAAACTGCTAAAAATAGTAAGTTGTCCGTTTCAGCTCAAATTTTGCCTGTGAGCAGCTTGACATGTTCTGGATGCAGTGTGACTACCAGAATTTCAAGAATGCTGACAGGAATACCCCGAATGGCACACTTATTAAAAATAGTAAGTACTCAGAATTTGATGAAACTTCAATGGAAACCTGCTAGAAGCATATTGACAACAATGTTAATCTTTGTTTTCAATTTATTCACTCCATTTGACCTTAGATCGACCAGAAGACTCAAAACCCTAATTTCATAGACCTAGCCAAAATCACGTTTAAGCTAGCAGACGGGAACGTCCCCAGAAGACAGACATCAGAAAAGAGATAGACAAAGAGAGAAAAAACCAAAACCAAAAGACCAGAATGGAGCAAAAATTAGGGGTCCCCATCTTGAATGGGGCGATGTGTGAAAAGGTCACAACAGGTCCTAGGAGGGAATCTTTATAGTTAAGCATTAGTTGTCACTAGATCTTATCTTATCCTTTCGCATTCAATGCTTGTGACTAAGTCATTTAATATTTGTTGAGGTTTTTGTTTCAGTATACAGGGTTAAGACATATGTCAAGATCTTGTCTAATCCTAATCCTATCTCACATTTTTCCTTTACAAGGCATCATTTATACATCCTAGACAATTCAATTTAGTTGTGTAAGTCCAATATATCACAATAATCTTGAGTATTGCATATTGGTCATATCTTGCATCCATTATTCCAAATATGTGCTTGCTTTTCCCTCTTGTAGAAGGTTGTTTTTGGTTTTTGTAGGTGATCTTGGAGGCTTGAGTCCTTGAGTGTCTCTAATAGATCCTAACCTCTCTAATCCCCTCTTGGTTTTCCATCTTGTTATTTCTATTATCTTTTGACTAGTTTTCTAGGCAGTGATACCCTCAATGACTAGAGGAAGTGGATCTCATTTTGCTTGTTCTTCTTTAGAAAATTTCATTTTACTTTTAGTATTTTTCTCTATCTGTCACTCTTTTCTTTCTCGTCTATATATTCTTGTCACGTTCCAAATATATTGGCACTTGGATCTCTAGGGTGGAGAGTACAAGTTGATTTGTACGTTCTATCACTTCATTAGAAGCATTAGATAATAGTCATAGTACAATGAGATTTTTTGGTTCGATAGTTTGTAAGTGAATGTCATCTTTAGCAACCATAGAGATGACATCATTCTCTACTTTTCTCACTATTTAATGGCTCAATATCTCTCTTTCGTATATTATTTTTGGGAATTTATCAAATAATGATTCATATCCATACCAACAAAACATGGTGGTAAGGACACCATCCATATTCTCTTTGATTTGCTCCTTAATCATATTATTAGATCTCTATACACATGGTTTAGTTCCTAGTAATTCTTATAAGAAATAGAAGGATAAACATATTATGAGTGAGCCATACCTAAATTCATGGTGGCTTTTCTGCATTTTCTCTAAATTATACATCAATTTCTCCCTAAGTAACCATTTAACCATTTTGTATTTTGTATGGATACAAATTATGGACAATTTTGTAGGTAAATCATTTGGTAGCATTCTCACTCTAAGATCTCCAATTTGGCTAATTGTGAGCAACCATTTGTCAAATTTCACTTGTAAGTGCAATGACAAATTTTTCATCAATGTTCTCTAATTTCTCTCATTTGTTCCATAGCCCTATTAAATTATAGATGGCTTCTTTGGTGATCATGAAGGATTTTTGTAAGTATATTTATTACCCATGTGTTCAACTCAACACTAACTAGATCCACTTATGCTCATTACAAAATTTAGGAAATTTTCCTAGATATCTAGTTTGAGTCGCCCAAAATTGGCATATTATGCCAAGAGTACCCATCAACTTCATTTCTTAATGTGTTGATTTCTTGTTCAAATTTTCCATGTTCTACCTCTATTAATTTGGCATGAATGTACTTCAAATAGCATTTACATAAATGACTCCACTAAGAATGTTTGAAAAGGTTCATTCTAAGTCATTTTCCATATCCTTCCATGGACCAAGTTTCTTTATCATTCTCTTAATGTCCTTGGCCTCAATTATATTTGGAGCAAATGTTCTTGTCATAGCTCAATTTTTTCTCTTCTTTTCCTTCACTCTTTTATTGACTACTACATTTCTTAACTCTTATGTGGAGGCTTGCGTATTTTTTATTTTCTTTGTGTGTTTGATATTATCCCTTACCTCCTTTTATAGCCTTTTTGGGTCCTCCATGCTGATGTCATTACTTTTTCAGTAATCACTAACTCATTGATTGGTCATCTCCTTTACATAAGAAATTTATTTTTACACTAACTCGTATAAATTATAACATATTATATATTGCCTTTAAAGTTTTCCTTGACGTTATTTGTGTTCATAATAATGTTTCAATTATGCTCCATTAACAAATATTTCAAAAAAATTATTATTTAAAGTATTTGATTTAATCTCACCAATTGGCCATATATGATTTATGACATATGGTCCTTGCCACCATATCTTTAATTTACCCAATTTCTTAAATTTGTTATCATATAGAAGTACGATATATTTTGATTAAAATTATTTGTTTTTTATATTGTAGCCATACCAAGATTTTTATTTCCTTTTATCATATTTGATTGTAAGTTGCAAGTAAACATTTCTCACTTTCTCTAATTCTACTAACTAGTAATTAAGGGAATCTTATTCATTTAACCTTGTAGTAATTATGATATTTAGATCAAAATGTATATTTTGTATTGTAACTATTGCCTCTAGTCCATAGACTAATTAGCATGGGAAATATCTTGTTAATTTCTTGTATGTTGTGTAATAATCTTAAAGTGTTGTTGGTATCTTTGTGTCCTCATTGCAAACCTTAGTTAATGATTTTCCTTGATATCTTGTTGAAAGATTCAACTGGCCAATTTTCTTGGGTGACATGGTGTGTTGTTGCTATGATTAGTCCTAAATGTTTACAAGAGTTCTTTAATGGTCTAATTTATGAAGCATTTTCCTTGGTTGTTGATGATGTTTAGTGGACATCCAAATTTTGTGATAATATTCTCATAGATAAATCTATTTGTTGTCATTGTAGTACAATACTTTGTGGGTTCTTCTTCCACCCATCTAGTTAGATTTTCAATGCCTATTATAATGAAGTGTGCCTTATATTTTCAATTAGAGAGATTAATAGGTCCAATGAATTCAATTCCCAAATTTTGTAAAGGTGTCATGGCCAATACTAGTTGTAGTGGCATTTCATCTCTTACAATTGGTCTATTGATGCTTTGACAAATATCATAACTACATCAATGTTTGTTGGCATCCTTGAATAGTGTTGGCCACCAAACTCTGGTTAGTAAAACTTTCCTAATGGTTTCATTTCCTAAATTAGGTCCTCTTGAAATACCTTGATGTGCTTCTTTGAATATTTGACTCCTTTCACGGTGCAATACTAGTAGTATGCATAAAAAATTATCATTTTGTAAAAGGTATAGTTCTCCACTTATGATAGTATATGGAAAAGATCAATGGTTAGTCTTCATTTGTCTTCTTAGTTGTAATTTTATGGAAAGGTACTAATAAATGGTAATTGAGTAATTCCTTGTAAATGATTAGGTGCCAAACTTATCTTAAATAGGTGTGAGTGTGTTCAAGAAATTATTCAATTTGTTTTGCTTCACCATTTTTAACTCTAGAAAGGTAGCTTATCCCTTGATTTGCTTTTCCAATTTTAACCATAATCTTGAAATTAAATTCTTGAAAGAGAATTAACCATTGACATATTTGTCCATGTATCACCAATACATTCATAAGGTGTTGGATTTGATTCCTCAATGCTATAGCTCCCAAAGTTCACCTACAATCAAACACCTATCATGAAAGAAAGAAAAAAATAATAGACTTTCTATGAAATTTTGAGTCTCTTGATACAAAAAAACATGAATCAATAATGAATAAATGATACACTAAAATGAATTAACCTTGATAAAGGATAAAAACCTTAGATGAAACATTAGGTGAGGATTAAGTTAGATCATAATGCATGTCCCAATCCTATGACTTTGGATAAAAAAGAGTATAGCCTAAGTAAGCTTAAGTATGCTAGTGTAAAAAGGGACCTAATAATTAATTAGGGAAATACCCTTTTACTCTAACACCCCCCCTTAAGTGCAACTTAGGGAGAAGCTAAAATATCTAATGAAAAATGCTTGAAAATTAAAAAATAGGTACTAGGCTTAATGAGGTACCCATGTACAAATGAAAAAATATCTTAATCAGTGAAAAGGAGAAAACCTCATGGGAAAAAATCCTCTCCAAAAGAGAGAAAGATATGAAAAAGTGAAGAAAGGAGGACTCAAGATGAACCCCCAAGGACAACTTTCATCACAAATATAATAGATATCCACCTAAATAGGAGAGAAAAAACATATGAAGTATTAAGAAGCCTCAAAAATAATGTTCTGAAGACGAACATGAAATACACCACTGAAGCATGAAGAAACTACAAATAATTGTCAAAAAATGACTATTATAGTGCCAAAACTAAAGAACCTCTGAAATAAAGATGAAGATCATGATAAGAACATAAAAATTTACGAGTGACCCCAATGACATTACTTAAACAATGATCAGATGGAAAACCAAGGCAATAATTTGATAGAAAGAGATACAAATGACATCAATTTGTACAAGTGACCCCTTAAACATAATGCAGCCAAAGTCTATGTGAGACCCACCGTTGATTCTAGATACTATGCTACTTTGTTTCCTTTTAGTTTGACACAATTTATTATTTCTTGTGTTGATTATTAGGCATTACGTTATGTTGCCACCATTCAGATTGATACTTTATGATATTCGTATTATGATGATTTAGAAATTAGACTTTATATTTGATGTTATTGATGGTTATTAATGCATGAGTAGAATTGGTGAATAATTGATGGTATGGTGATGAAATGATAATTGTGATACAAATGTTAATTTCAATATTGGGATGAGTAAAATTATTAAGTCTTAAATGAAATTATGAAATTAGAATAATTCTATACTTTATGAAAATTGAATAAATGCTTTAAGTGAATTCAATGATTATGAAGTTATGAGACTGTGATAATTGTGAAATAGTATTTTGGTGTGTGATGGAAATTTTATTATGTGAATATATATGTTTTATTTTAAGTTGTTTCAGCTATATAATTTCATTGGATATATTAATCTATGAAATTGAGTGTGTAGATAAAAACTCCACGGTCAATGGAATCAAAGATCTTCAAGGAACCCAATGTGACAAACCTTGTAAATGTCAACTATAGCCCATTTAGAGGGACTATAGTCTTAATGTAATGTGATTTATTGGAAGTGGCTAGAGACATGAATGCATTTTATTGTAAGGTCTTTAAGTCTTCAAGTTGTATTTTAATTTGTAAATTGTATTTTAGAGGGAAAAATTTAGGATTTTAATTTATTTGAGTCTAAAAAGGGTGAAAAAAGTTTATTTTATGTAATTATATCATTTTTAAACTCCTAGGGTGTTAAATCAAGGGTTAGGTACTTAATAGAACTCATATCTTTGATTAAACTAAAGATATGACCCCTCTTAAGTTTCTATCTTTAAGGGTGACAAGTTTGGATTTGTTATGGGATGTGCATGGACTTATTCCAATCATAAATCCATTTTTTTCCAAGTTCTTTAATGTAAGGAGATGTTTTGAAAAGAGATCTTAAGTGAACTCTTCTGTCTTTAGTGATGTTGAGTCTTTTTAGGAAGGAGTGGAATAGACTCCTTCCTTTTTTCCCATTTTCCACTTAAGAGAACTTAAAGGGGGTGTGTGTATGCTTAAGGAGGTGACAAGTGTCACCATTCCATTTGTGAGGATTGGAATTGGGATTCTATTTATCTCTTCCTCTTTACTTGTTTTAGGTTTTTTCTTTTTTGGGTTGCAATTTTTGGTTCTTGCTTGAAGAAGTTTTTCTAAAAAGGATTTTTAGAAAATGCTTGGAGCTCTTCTACAAAATTATTCCTTGGAAAACTTGAGAGGTAGGGTTCAAGATCTTTATATTTTTTTTTTGTATGAAATTGTTAAATGTTGAAATGATTGTTGATCTTAATTGTGATGGGTTGTTATGGGAATTGCTCTCTTTGTTCTTGAGAGCTCCCTAAGTGTGGGGTTGAGAGAGTGAGAACCTCCCATGGGGAAAACTCCAACCTTTGAGAACATGGAGTTTGGGTATGAGTACTCATTTTTACTATGAAAGTATTGTGCTTGTGTTGAAAATTATTGTCATAGATGTCAAAGGCAGATTAAAGTATTTTGGTTTACCTATAATGCATCAAACAAATTGGTTTAAAATGATTGGGCCAACCCATGTATAACTGTCTTTCTTGCTTTTGGCGCCCAATTTGAAGACCTAAAAATTTAAATAAATATATTATATTTTTATTGTGGGCCGACCTATGTCAACGAGTTTAATTTACAAATTTAAATAGTTTTAAAGAGGGGGTCGACCCACCTAAAGAGGTGTGCCCAAGTTATTGGAGAAAAAATAAAATAAATGAAATTATTTTTGCTAATCCAACTTGATTTTAGGTACCCAAATTTGAAGGAAAATTAAAATTAAAATAAAATTAATATGTTGTTTGGGCTAATCAGCATTGAAGAGTGGTGACCATTGGAATGAAGAGTCATGTTTGAGGGGTATATAAGGAAGTTTGTTGAGGGACATTTCATCAACCATTCATTGAATATCATTCCTATTTTTAAAGAAAAATTATAATAGAGAATTGCAAATTTATGTGAGCAAAATTTAGGAAGATATGCTTCAGAATTGAGAGCAATCATTGAAGATCTTAGTGTAGATCTAAGTGAAGGTGTATTGTAAATTTAAGAGCAAAGTCTTAAAGGACATTGTGTTGATGTTTTGAGAATATTTTGAAGATCATCTAGAGCAGATCCAAAACACTATTATTACTTTGTATTTCAAAGGTCGGTGCCTTCTACTTTGCTAGATTGGGAGGTTGGAGCCTCCCACTCAAGAGATTGGTGTCTCCTACTGAGTTGGTGCTTGGTGTCTCATGTGGGTTGGTGCCTATGAAGTTGTAAGAAGATTTCTATAAAAACAATATTTTATCATGGTTTTTTACCACAAGTGTTTCCATGTAAAATCATGTATACATTTTGTGTTCTAATTTGCTAGATCTTACTTGTGTGGATGCTTTGCTTATTGCTTATGATTGTCTAAGTTATAAATTGAAAAATTTGTTCTAATACTGATTCACATCCCCCACTCAGTATAAGTATGTGTTTTTTCTTCAATTGGTATCAGAGTGGGTTCCTTCAAAAAGGCCTAATCGCTTGAAGGAAAGATCTAAAGAACACACATCGCAAGTCAAGAAGGGTTTTCCTCAAGTCAAGCCCCATTGTTCGATGGGATCAACTATGCTTTTTGGAGTATGAGGATGCACATTTATTTTATGGCCCATGGATTTTATATATGGCAATTTGTTGTGGATGGCTATGTGGCACCATCTACTCCAACTAATCAAGTTGGAAAGAGAGCAAGTGAGAACAATGCTAAAGCTATGAATGCAATTTTATGTGGTCTAACTAAATCTAAATTTTTCAAATTCATGCATTGCACATTGGCGAAAGACATGTGGGATAAGCTTCAAAGGACTTATGAAGGAGATGACAAAGTGAAAAAGGCAGAACTCCAAACCCACAAGAGACAATTTGAGAGTTTGAAGATGAAGGACAAACAAAATGTTACTGCCTACTTTCTCCATGTGGATGAAATAGTAAATACCATTCGTAGTCTTGGAGAAAATATTGAGGATGAGATTGGTGTACAAAAGGTTTTAAGATCTCTACCCATGAGATTTGATGTGAAAGTTTTTGACATTGAAGAAATGAAGGATCTAAGCACTTTGAAGATGGATGAGTTACATGGCATACTTACCACTTACAAAATGAGAACTAAGAAAGGAACATCATCAAAATGTGAAGCCACTTCAAAGGTTTCACCATCAATTCGAGAAATGCACTGAGAATCATAAGAATCATCACACAAAGATCTTTCACTGTCAAAACAAATGTAAGTTGGACACAAAACTTCAGGATCATCCTTGTGCACACATTTTTGATATTCAAGAGTTATCAAATCTGAAATTTGCTCACTACTTAGTGAACAAGTCTCAACATCTTCATCACTATAATTATATTCTTTACTTTTGTCATCATCAAAAAGAGGCCCAAGATCATCATATAAAGAAAAATTAGAAACATTACCAACACAGTCATTTGTTCCACAATTTGACACATCACCTTGTTTGTCTAAGAATATCTTTTCCTCACCATCAAGTAGATCTGAAAATACCTCTTCATCATCTTCATAACTTTCAACTGCAACTGGAGGTATTATTTGTTTGTTGTCAAATGGACTCACATTGTTCATTGCTTCTTCCTCTTGACCTCCACAAGAGTCACCGTGTTGTAAATCATAATCCATAAGTTCCTCAAGCTCTTCATCATTGTGACATGTTACATAATCCCCTTCTACTTCATCTTCCAATTCATCAACATGGCAATTTTTGAGATCATTATAGTTATTTTCTTCATATGTTGATGCATTCTCCTCTTCATCATCAAATGTATGATGGCCCTCATCTATAGTAGAAAGTGTTATTTGTTCACTATTAAATGAATCAATACCTCCTATTTCTTCTTCATCCTGATCTTCATAAGAACTGCAAGAATCACCTTGCTGCAGATCAAGATCCACAGTTTCCTCTTCATAATATGAATCCATCATAACACACACTGCTTTCCCTGTCACAATCTACTATGCAAGAGAGATAACCTATACCTTCATCTTCCTCATAGGAATCATCTTGACTTGCACATGCCTCATCTTCTATTGGATGCATTGTTTGATCAATTTCTCTATACTCATCAGAAATACAACAATTCGAATCAACAATGATAGTGTTCTCATACTTTTTTTTTCCATGGCATCAATGAACTTATTCACGTGATCACAGGCCTACTGTATTGATGACTCAAACCAATAGGCCAATTCAGGTCCCCATTCTCTTACAAACTGTTCAACAAACAGGGCCCTTGTAGGCCTACAATGAGAAGGTATCTGCATACAAATATCTGTCATTTTGTTGTACAAAGAAGCCAAATCTTCTCCTTCATACATCCTTATATCAAGAAATGCATCCAAGGGGGAAATTCTACACTCTGATTCTGTGATGGAGTCCTGGCTTCGAGTATACTTATCTTCTTCTGCTTCAAATTGTTGATTATGGCATACATACCTCTGCAAGTTTTGATTTTCTTGAATCTCCAATAACCCATGGGAAGCCCAATTTGGTGCAGACAGATCTCCATATTGCTTGAGAAATTGATCCTGAAATCCTTGGAGAGATTTAATAGAAGTTACCGGTAGGCTGTTGAACCAATCCCTAGCATCTTCAATAAGTGACATCATAAATAGCCTCATATGTAAATCCTCATATGGCACATCCAAGCCCTTGATGAAAGCATTGAAGCTCCTCAAATGATCTTTAGCAGTCACTGTGTTACTCCCTGTAAACTTAGGCACAAGGCTTCTCCAATTCATATCCATAGGGTAAGGGTACTGTTGAAACCCTGTCAGGTCAAATTGCTTGATCATTGTTCTGCACAAATGGGGAGGGATAGGTGGGTATTGATACTAGTAGATCAGACTATTGTGTTGTGTATGATGATGTGGCACACACTGCTGACCATGAGGTGGTTGTGGTGGGTACATATTTTGCTGTGCATGATATGCATTGCCTCCATTGTGAAAATTTCCAATTGTACAATTAGGCATTTGAGGGGCCCAATGCCTTCCTGCATTTGTGTATTCATTCGTTCCATATACAAATTTCATTCTTCATCAAGCTTTTTCAGAGTCACCACCTACTTTTCCAAAAGTAGGAAAAATGATTCTTTTTTTATCTTCTCCCCAACGGAATCACTCTTTCTGAATCTTCTCAAATTACAACCTTTTCTTCATTGACTCTATATGATGGTCCTCAACCAAATTTTTTGATGTAATCCCCAGCAGAGTCACCAATTTGTTAGCTCTCAAAAATGCAGGCAGAATGCCTCAAGAAGCTGCCAATCTCTTGATACACTTTAGGGTAACAGACAAGGTCAAAAGCTTTCAACCTTCTACCCTTCAGGTGCTGCAAGACCTAGGCGGGTGTACCTAACTAAATGAAGCAGACTTTATGTACTTATGATTATCTTTCTTGTAGTGATTTTTCCACAATCGCAGATGGGAGTGAACAAATGAGATCAAACTTGATAGCAATAGTAATCTTATTATCTAAATCCTAAAATGCTCAATTAACAGATATAAAGAAACTGGATGAATTCAAATGATGAAACTGTAGAGACCAATGCCTTATTGGATATGCGGAGTCAAATGAAACAGAAGTGGGAAACTTATTCTGGCAGAAACTCAAATTGTTGGCATATATTTCTTTTGTAACTTGTACAAACATGCAAGATTATGACTACTAAGCTCTACTTTAATAATCCAGATGAATCTTCCTAGTTATTGTGATCAACCAAAAGGATTTAATCTCTCCTTGAAAGATCCAATAGATTAATCACACAGATACAACAAATGTGCACTGATAAACTGAAAATAAGCTTGTTACTTCAATTTAAATAACCAAAAAGAATCAACTTGGAGACAGCTTAGCAATACTTTTCAATAAACTCAACATACAATTGACACCAGAAATAACCTGCCACACTAACTGACTTTCATTAAAATCGCCATTTGAAAACATGCATCATAGTCTCTGATAAGAGAATTCTACTCTACTGTATCCATCTCTAATCTATTGTCTCTATCTAAGATCTAATATATCATTTACAATTGAGAATGCATATTTATACACCAGCATCAGGAATCACATCGCTTTGAGCTCACTTGTCGGCCAAAACCCATGTTGGCCAATCGTTACAATCGGGCATTTTCATGTCGGCCTGCAACAGTATATGAGTTTTAATTAATCATTCACCGAGACAAGTCAGCAAGTATGTCGAAGGCAATTATATCATTAGTTGCTCCTTTTGTCTTATTCGCTTTCACTGAGACCCACCAGAGTCGGGGAAACATCATATCGATTTCATTATGTTTCATTGAGAGCCCCCTTTCTGTCATAGTTGTTCCAATCCCTAAGACACAAGAAAGTTTCTTACTGAGACATCCCCCAAGTCCCATTTGCTTCGTTGTAGCTCTGTAATGTCGGGAAGACCCCATATAGAATACCTTTTGTTTTACCAAAAGCCCACTTACCACCTATATGTCACCGTGACATAAGTTTTTTTCTTGCCGAGACATGCCTTTACATCACCCGCTTCGATGTGACTTACTATTATCGGGGAGACCCTATATAGATCGCTTTATGTTTCCTCGAGATGTTCCTTCATCCATCCTGAGTCGCTGAGACAAGAGAAAACTCTCGCCGAGAAGCATCTCCCATTCGCTTTCGCCAAGAAAATTCAAAATCGGGGAGAGGTCCCAAAGAATCCACTAAGTCATACCGAAACATTCTGAGCACATTTAGATCGCCAAGAGAATTCAATTCTCATACCGACAAAGACCTTATGCCCTTTTTATCGGTGAGACCCAACGAAGTCGCTATGACATTTCACCGAAGTCAGTAACTCATACCGATAAGTCAATCCTTCCACCGTCGGTCGGCAAGATAAGAAGACTTCACCAAGACACATTGTCGAATACTATGACTCTAGCCGAAATAGATCCGTATGAGAAAATCGGTAAGACATATCAAGTTCGTTATAACATTACACCGATGCAAAGATTCACACCGATATGCATCTTCTTTCACTGGTCAGTAAGATAAAACAATCTTGCTGTGATATTACATCGACACCCAAACTCTTGCCAATGTGTGTATCCTCCTGTCGCTGAAACCACGTGAAAGTCATGCCGATAATTGCCAGTAGATGAAATCCAATCGCCATGACATCATAAACATCTTGCTGATAGGAAACACAGACGTTTGCTAGCAGAAAACACAACATGGGTCAGGGAGACCCTGACCATCTCACGCCAATAGGAACTAGAATGTGAAAAATGCATGATCCGATGGAAACTATGGGGGAAAAATATGCAAAGTGTGAACAAAAGGATATGAAAACAAACCCTTGTGCTTATGATGAGGACCATATGGAAACTTAGGGTTATGGGAAACATGTGAAAATATTCAGAAATTTACAGTCCCAACAGTTTTGATGGCGAAAGTTCACAAACTACAAAGACATTGGAAAGTAAGAATTATGTTGCAGCCCTCAAAAGTTCCAACAAAGAGGGGTGAACAAAAAAGAGAATTAAAGGGGAGAAAGAAAAAAAGAGGAAAACAAGGAGGATGATAAAACCTCACAATTTCAAAGAACTATCAAGGACAATCTCAAATGATCATTTCCTCAAAGGAAGCCACACACAACCAGATTCCAATATTCTTTTCATGATTATTGCTTTTCATGTAATTAGTTTGGGCATAAAGTAGTAATTGTAGAGTTCTCACAAGGAATGATGTTAAACTCATGAAGAGGAATTTATTTTCTTCTCTAATGGATTATAACATTATATGTCACAAGTGCAACAATTTTGGGCACACAACACTTTTTTGTAGAACTATTTTTCTTGAACCTCGAGACAAAATAAGGAAAAGGATGTCTGTGACAAGAAAAAGGATGAATCAAACAAGGTTTGGAAAAAGAAGGAATAATAAATGAAAGAAAAATCCATGCTTGTACAAGTTGCACCACATGCTCAAGATAAGAAAGACAAATGGTATATTGACAATGGTTGTTCAACCCACATGACTAGTGACAAAAGAAAATTTATCTCTCTAGAGAAAGTAAATGAACAATGAAATTTGGGAATAATGGTACAACAAGCATAAAAGGAAAAGGAAAACTTAGTATGGATAATTGAAGAACTAAAACTAAGGATGTATTATATTTTGAAGGACTGAAACATAATCTTCTAACTGTGAATCAATTGTGTGACCAAGGGCACAACTTCACGTTTCATTTTAAAGGATGCACAATCATGAAAGATGGAAAATTGATAGCAGATTCTTATAGAACGGATGGAAATTTATACATTCTCAATGAAGTCAAAAGTGAGAAATGTTATATGGGGCAAGAAGATAAGAGTTCATTGTGGCACATGAGGATGGGACACTTGAATTTTGACAGCATTTAAAATCATGAAGTTTCCACAGTCCATGACAATGTTAAAATAAGATTTCTAGATTAAAATTGTGTTGTAATATTTACATCAACATTTCAAATCACACTCCATGATCCATCATCAGGATTACTCTTCTCTCTAGCTACATTGCATCCTATTGATGAATCATGGAGTATGATCTAAAACGTTGATGTAAAAATTACAACACAATTTTAATCTAAAAATCTTATTTTAACTTTCACAACATTGTAAAGTTGTGATATTACTATCAAGATTCAACCATGTAGTTTTCAATTCAAACTCATTGACCCATGTTTCACGAGTAGTGGTTCACAATAACCCATCTCTCATGATAATGAATGGTCCACTTAGCACTCATTGCATCTAGGTGATGTTCACAAAGGTGAAGCACTGGACTTTCCCGGTAGGTCACCCATCCCAGTACTACTCCATCTCAAGCACACTCAACCATAGAGTTTCCCCCAAGGTTAAGCCCACATAGCTTGCAACCCAATTTGCAAACAATTCAAACTCATTGACCCATGTTTCATGAGTAGTGGTTCATGAGAACCCATCTCTCATGATAATGAATGGTCCACCTAACACTCATTGTATCTAGGTGATGCTCACAAAGGTGAAGCACCAGGATTTCCTGGGAGGTCACCCATCCCAATACTACTCCAACTCAAGCGCGCTTAACCATAGAGTTTCCCTCAAGGTTTAATCTTGACAGTAATATCACAATTTGACATGTGGAAAATACCTCCTACTTATTGCTATCCTCGAATTATGTGCCCTCAATTCAAGGGATAACCCCTATGAAACTTGTATGTTTTGTAGCCCATGTACTTCAAGCATGCAAAAGGAGGCGAATTGCATTGGTCCTCATGTGCGGTCCCCCATCTTCAAAAATTCATTCTGAGCATTAACCTTTGTTAGTTCGTCAAAATTTGCATTTTAAACCAAGTTGTGAAAATTTAGTTTTGGGAGTTAGAAATTTTTCTGCACATGTAGAAGCTTTGTTTTTCACCACTCTTACATATTTCATGCCTTATTCATGATCTGGCACATGTAGGAGCTTTGGTTTTTAGCTCTTCTACATCTCAAAACACAAGTCACATGTAGGAGCGCTAATTTTTAGCGCTTTTACATATTACATGTAGGAGCTCTGTTTTTCACCACCCTTACATATTTCATGCCTTAGTCATTTTCTGGCACATGTAGGAGTGTTTATTTTTAGCACTTTTACATATTACATGTAGGAGCTTTGTTTTTCACTGCTCTTACATATTTCGTGCCTTAGTCATTTTTTGCCACATGTAGGAGCTTTGTTTTTTAGCGCTTCTACATCTCAAAACACAAGCCACATGTAGGAGCTTTGTTTTTCACCACTCTTACATATTTCATGCCTTAGTCATTTTCTGGCACATGTAGGAGCTCTATTTTTTAGTACTTCTACATCTCAAAACAATTCACATGTAGGAGCTCTATTTTTCACCCCTCTTACATATTTCATGCCTTAGTCATTTTTTGGCACATGTAGGAGCTCTAATTTTTAGTGCTTCTACATCTCAAACCACAAGTCACATGTAGAAGCTCTATTTTTCACCACTTTTACCTATTTCATGCAGAAACTCTGTTTTTCACCGTTTTTACATATTTCACATGCAGAAGCTCTATTTTTCACCGCTCTTACATATTTCATGTAGAAGCTCTATTTTTCATCGCTTTTACATATTTCATATGCAGAAGCTTTGTTTTTCACTGCTCCTACATATTTCATGCAGAAGCTTCATTTTTCACCACTTTTAGATGAAACTACCCAAGTCCTTTAATATGCTGAAGCACTTATTTTTAGCACCAAGAAGAATTTGAAGACAAAGCTTTCTCAATAGCTTCAATGAACAAAATGACATATTTCCAGCTTATTTTAGATTTGAAATGCATTGAAAAGTATTCAATATCATCAGAGGAGTTAATCTCAAGAATCCTCGTCATCTCCAAAGTACACTCCAATGCCAGACAATGATGAAGTGCACACCATCATGAAGTTTTCATGGAGAAATATGTTGAAGAAGGCCAAATTTTTCCTTAGATTAGATTTCCTAGTGTTGGATAGTTTTATGCTTTCATTTACGCATTTTGTAAATAGTTTTCAACATCTTATATGTCATTTCAACAAATGTAATTACATATAAAATTAGAGATGTTTTCCTATAATGATGGACAATATTTTTTAATAAGTCTTTTAGGTATGTGAGATTTTCCTAAATTTTCTCACCTAATTTTCCTAGATTTACTCATCTAATTTTCCTAGTTTTGCTCTTCCCTCTCTTTTATAAATATGATGGAATTCTTTTGCAATAGCTATCTTTCATCTCTTATAACAAAGTGTTGCTCATTTTGCAACAAATGTATGAAACTTTGTGTTCATTTTTGCGAATCTGAATATGATCAATAAAGAAGAAATTTGCATACCAAACTTTGTGTTGGAATTGATTCTATTATGGTTTGATCAAATTGGTGGTGATTAGTGTGTGAGATCTAAGGGCTTTGAATAAATTTGTGTCGACTTTGTGTTGCACTCTTTATTCGAATTTGTGTTTATGTTTGGATAACTATTGGTGGATAATCTACAAGACTTTGTGCTTGTAATTGTTCATGTTGTTCATGGAATTTCTACATCTAAGAAGACTTTGTGCTTCTAATACGACATACGTTACATCCCATAGGATCCATCGATGAAAATTTACGGAACGATTTTGTGCCTTTGTGAGCTTTTCTTTCTTTATTTTATTGTTTATTATTATCATACCTGGTATCTCTAAGCCTTGCTTTGACAAGATAGAGATATTGGAATTATTGCTTTGCTTTTAGTTTAAAGTTGTATCGAATCTGAACTATCAACTGTGAAGCATTGTAAAACATATTCTTTGAAAAAAAAGAGAAGTATGAATGTAACACGCCCCCATCTCGTAATTGTAGTGTACATTTTGTGAATACTTAATTAGTTTTACTTTAGTTTCAGTTAGCAGTAAGAAGGGCGCCTCCCCTTTCTGAGAGGACAGATTACATCTCATAGAGCTGTGGTTGAAATCAAGGTTGTGTAATCTATTGAAAAGGGATTACATAATTTTCACCCAATAGTTTTTTGGGACTCTATTGGGGACATGATACGCATTTGAAAGCCTCACGCTTTCATTTAAAGTATACACATGTCCTTTTTCATTGTAATTTATTTTCTTGTGAGCTTTTCAAGCTTTCACCAAGGACATGTAAATGGTTGCTCAAGGTCCTTGGGGAAATGCTTTTGGTCTATTAAGTCTAGCTCTACCCCTACATGCTCCTCCTGAAGGCTCATGAAAGAACTTTCCCAAGTTCCTTGGTGACGGACAACAACATCCTGACGAGCACATTGTTGCTTTCTACATCACTTGTGGAGTTCATGGTGTTGAACACAAAGATGTATCTGTAAGGCTATTTTTGGAGACTCTCCAAGGTGTCGTTGCAGATAAGTTTTATCATTTGGTGCCATGTGCCATCACAAATTGGGAAACTCTCATATTCAAGTTTGAAGAAAGGTTCAAAGCTTCTGAAGACACTCATTCTTTGTTGGCTCAACTCACCCAGTTGAAGAAGGAATCTCACATGCCTATGTGCGAGTTCATTGCTCACTTCAACAAGTTGAAGTGAAGAATTCCAACTGTTGCTCAACCTACAGCTGAGAATTTGAAATGTTTCTTTGTAAATGCTCAAGTGCCCGAGGTTGGTTTCCTATTGAGAAGAGTAGCCCTAGCTACTCGTGCAGTTGTGCAGACCTCAACGACAAAAATTGAAGATGATCTTATTCTTGTTGGGTAAATAAGAATTGAATCACATGAATCTAAAGAAATTCCTTCAATTTGGAGTTATTTCTTCCATCACAAGGATAGATCATATGGTGCAAAGGTTGGAAAATGAGCTACTTGTCCTCAAAAAGCAGCTAGCTCAAGGCATGTTTTTTGTACCTCACAAGGACATACCAAGGAGGTCACTTTCAAATGTTGCTCATAATTTTGTTGTTTGGAATCAACACAAGTTATTTTCACCTCTGAAGAGGCTTGCTCTTGAGGCACCATTAGTAAAAGCAGTAGCAAAGCATCCTGACTCCAATCCAAATGATCTCGCTATTCTCTTCCAGGAAAAGGAAGCAGACATAGCAGGTGAATCCCAATTCTAGTTTATGCAGTCTTAGAAAGCCATTGATGAAAATCAGGAGGATGGAAGTCATTTTGTTGAAGTTCATTTGAATGAATACAATCTTGTCTTGAGATCTGAAAAGATGGACCTACACGAAGGTCTCAATCAAGCTAAAAATAATGCATATGTGTTTCAAGGTCATGAACTTGAACACATGTTGCATAAAAGAATTTCCCAAAGGCATGATGAGGACCTTATAAATAATTCATATTTTCCCAAGTTTGAAGATGGTGAACATCATATTGAGGTATGCAGTGCAATCATATCTTCATCTGAATCACATGAAGGAGATCATTCTGATCAACATGAGGTAGCCATGGTTGATGAATCAGTTGTTCAAATACAACTAGTAAGAAGCATTCAATCTTTGACCGATCGAGGGAATGTCCCATAAGACATCTTGCTTGGTTGGAGTCCAATAGGAAGACAAAGGTTCCACTTGTACTTGAGCGTGAAGGTAAACTTGAGGATGCAGCTAAATATGTATTTGTAGATGTGCAAGAGCAATCTAAATTCAATGATTCATTTTGGAGCAGCAGTATATCTGATATATTTTTAGAGGTAGTTGAACCTGTTCATCTCTTTCAAGAAGAAATGCCTCAATTTCATCTACATGTAGCTGCTAATGATCATGGGAGGAATTGCAAGCTGTTGAAGAAAGGCAACTATTTTGTTTAACCTATGAGTGGTTTCATTTGAGAAGGTTTCATTGATGGCTAGTTTTAATTAAGTAGGTTTTTACCTTTTCAATAAGTGCATTTGCATAAGTTTGTGTCTTGTTTTCGTAGATTTTCTTTGTGTCAATCGTGCTTGACTCTGTTTCCCAATGGATGGATAAAGGCACTTGAAGTCTGGAGTTCTTCTCCATTCAATCGTTTCTAAGAATGACTGAAGGAAGCTCCCTAGCTGGAGCCAACTATTATCCTCAAATTTAGCGCACTCAATTCCAGGGATAACCCCTATGAAACTTGTCCATTTTGTAGCCCACATACTCTTAAGCACGCAAAATGAGGCAAATTGCATTGGTCCTCATGCATGGTCCCCCATCCTCAAAAATTTATTCTAAGCATTAACCTTTGTTAGTTCGTCGAAATTCACATTTTAAACCAAGTTGTGAAAATTCAATTTTGGGAGTTAGAAAATTTTATGCACATGTAGGAGCTTTGTTTTTCACCGCTCTTACGTATTTCATGCCTTAGTCATTTTCTAGCACATGTAGGAGCTCTATTTTTTTAGCTCTTCTACATCTCAAAACACAAATCACATTTAGGAGCGTCGATTTTTAGCACTTTTACATATTACATGTAGGAGCTCTATTTTTCACCGCTCTTACATATTTCATGTCTTCGTCATTTTTTGGCACATATAGGAACGTTGATTTTTAGTGCTTTTACATATTACATGTAGGAGCTTTTTTTTTCACCACTCTTACATATTTCATGCCTTAGTCATTTTCTGGCACATGTAGGAGCTCTATTTTTTAGTACTTCTACATCTCAAAACACAAGTCACGTGTAGGAGCTTTGTTTTTCACCGCTCTTACATATTTCATGCCTTAGTCATTTTCTAGCACATGTAGGAGCTCTACTTTTTAGCGCTTCTACATCTCAAAACACAAGTCACATGTAGGAGCTTTGTTTTTCACCGCTCTTACATATTTCATGCCTTAGTCATTTTCTGGCACATGTAGGAGCTTTTTTTTTTAGCGCTTATACATCTCAAACTACAAGTCACATGTAGAAGCTCTATTTTTAACTGCTCTTACATATTTCATGCAGAAGCTCTATTTTTCACCACTTTTACATATTTCATGCAAAAGCTCTCTATTTTTCACCGCTTTTACATATTTCACATGTAGAAACTCTATTTTTCACTGCTCTATTTTTCACTACTTTTACATATTTCACATACAAAAGCTCTGTTTTTCATTGCTCTTACATATTTCATGCAAAAGCTCCTTTTTTCACCGCTTTTACATGAAATTACCCAAGTCCGTTAATATGTTGAAGTGTTGATTTTTAGCGCCAAGAAGAATTTGAAGACGAAGCTTTCTCAATAGCTTCAATGAACAAAATGACGGATTTCCAGTTTATTTTAGACTTGAAAAGCATCAAAAATTCTTCAATCTCACGGAGGAGTTAATCTCAAGAATCCTTGTCATCTCCAAAGTACACTCCAATGCCAGACAATGATGAAGTGCATGCCAGATCATGAATTTTTCATGGAGAAAGATGTTGAAGAAGGCCAAATTTTTCCTTAGATTAGATTTCCTAGTGTTAGAAAGTTTTATCCTTTTATTTACGCATTTTGTAAATAGTTTTTGACATCTTAAATGTCCTTTCAACAAATGTAATTACATGTAAAATTAGAGATGTTTTCTTATAATGATGGACAACATTTTTTAATGTCTTTTAGGTAGGTGAGATTTTCCTAAATTTTCTCACCTAATTTTCCTAGATTTACTCATCTGATTTTCCTAGTTTTGCTCTTCCCTCTCTTTTATAAATATGAAGGAATTCTTTTATAATAGCTATCTTTTATCTCTTGCAACAAAGTGCTGCTCATTTTGCAACAAATGTATGAAACTTTGTGTTCATCTTTGTGAATTTGAATTTGATCAATAAAGAAGAAAGTTGCATACCAGACTTTTAGTTGGAATCGATTCTCATATGGTTTGATCAAATTGGTGGTGATTAGCGTGTGAGATCTAAGGGCTTTGAATAAATTTGTGTAGACTTTGTGTTGCACTCTTTATTCACATTTGTGTTTATGTTTGGATAATTGTTGGTGGATAATCTACAAGACTTTGTGCTTGTAATTGTTCATGTTGTTCATGGAATTGTTGTATTTAAGAAGACTTTGTGCTTGTAATACGAAAAATGTTACATCCCACAGGATCCATCAGTGAAAAGCTACATAACGACTTTGTGCCTTCGTGAGCTTTTCTTTCTTTATTTTATTGTTTATTATTATCATACCTGGTATCTATAAGTTTTTCTTTGACAAGATAGAGATATTGGAATTAATACTTTGTTTTTAGTTTAAAGTTGTATTGAATCCAAACTATCAATTGTGAAGCATTGTAAAACATATTCTATGAAAAAAAAGAGAAGTATGAATGTAACACACCCCCCATCTCATAATTGTAGTGTATATTTTGTGAATACTTAATTAGTTTTACTTTAGTTTCAGTTAGCAGTAAGAAGAGCGCCTCCCCTTTCTAAGAGGAGAGATTACATCTCACAGAGTTGTGGTTGAAATCAAGTTTGTGTGATCTATTGAAAAGGGATTACATAATTTTCACCCAACACTTTTCAACATTGTAAAGATCAACAAAAATCAAGTAGTAAGGGACATGCCGAAGACAGCAAAGCCCTCAAATTTTATTTGTAAACAGTTTAAATATGACAAACAAACAAGGTCAAGCTTCAAATCTAAGGAATATTCTATGACAAAGCCTTTGGAACTTGTTCACACTAATCTGTTTGGGCCAATGAGGACGAAAAGCTTGTAAGGTGATAGTTATTTCATGTTGATTGATGATTATTCCAATATGATTTGGGTAACTTCTCTTAAAGAAAAATCTGAAGCAATAGAGAAGTTTAAGGCATTCAAATCCTTAGTAGAGAAGGAAACAGGGTTGAAGATCAAGTGCCTTAGATCTGACAAAGGAGGAGAATTTACCTCAAATTAATTTGAAGAGTATTGTGAAAGGCATGGGATAAGGAGACAATATTCAGTTGCAAGAAATCCACAACAAGATGGAGTAGTTGAGAGAAAGAATAGAACCATTCAAGATGTGGCAAGAGCTATGCTCAATGAATCCAAGATAGCTAATACTTTTTGCAAAGAAGTAGTTCATACAAAATCGTATGCATTTCAAACCTAGCACAAATAAGGGTGAACAACAACAAAACTCCATATAAACTTTGGAAGGGAATGCCTACATTAGTAAAGTACTTCAAGGTTTTCGGAAGCAACTGCTATATAAGAAGAGATAAGAAGATTTGGGGAAATTTGATTCAAGAAGTGATGAGGTCATCTTCCTTGGATATTCCACAAAGAGCAAAGCTTGTAAATGCTATAATAAGAGATTGCACAAAGTTGTTGGAAGTGCAAATGTGAGGGTTGAAGAAGAAAAGCATCAAAAGGAGATAGTACAAGAAATTGATTATCAAAAGGAAGAAAGTTGTAAAGAAGAAGAAACAAAGGAAGAAATTAAAAACCAAGAAGTTGAGCAAAGAAATTTGAAGACTCCATCAAAGGTACCACCCAAGACACCATCTAGATTTGTTCAAAAGAACCATCTTGGAGATCTAATTATTGGAGACAAAGACACAAAAATTCAAACAAGAAGAAGACTTTCAAATACAACAAAACATGCAAATCTATGTTTTCTTTCCAAAGTTGAATATAACTTTTCAAAAGCAAGTGATGACAAATACTAGATCAAGGCTATGGAGGAAGAATTGGATCAAATAGAGAAGAATGAAACTTTGGAGCTTTTCCCAAGACCTAAGGACAAGAACGTCATTGGAACCAAGTGGGTTTTTCGAAACAAGCTAAATGAGGATGGGGAAGTCATAAGGAACAAGGTAAGACTTGTATGCAAAGGCTATGCACAAGTCGAAGGAATAGACTTCAAAGAAACATTTGCCCCTATTATAGGATTAGAGGCTATCAAAATGTTCTTATCTCTTGCAAGTTTCAAGAATTTCAAAGTTTATCAAATGGATGTCAAATCAGCCTTTCTCAATGGAAATTTGGAAGAGGAAGTGTTTATTGAACATTTTGATGGATTCATTATATCAAAGAATGAGTATTATGTTTGTAGATTGAAGAAGGATCTATACGAACTAAAGCAAGCCCCAAGGAATTGGTATTCAAGGTTAAAAAAGTATCTTCAAGGGAAAGGCTTCAAAGGAAGAATTACGGATAATAACTTGTACATCAAGAATGAAGGAGATAAGTTGTTGATTATTGTGGTATATGCCAATGACATCATTTTTGGGGGCAATAGTGATAAGATGTGACAAGAATTTTCCTCCAATATGCAAAAGGAATTTTGAAATGTCCATGCCAAGTGAGCTATCTTTCTTTCTTGGGTTGCAAATCTCTCAATTAGATAAAGGGAACTTTATTTATCAAACCAAGTATGTCAAGAGATATTAAAGAAATTTAGAATGGAATATTATAATCTAGTAAGTACTCTTATGGTTATTGGTTGCAAATTGAGCAAAGATGATTATTCTCCTACAACAAATCAGACTATGTATAGATCTATGATTGGAAGTTTGTTATATCTAACATCTACAAGGCTTGGCATTATGCAAGCAATTGGTTAGGAAGCACAGTTTCAGACAACCCCAAAAGAAAACCATGTTAATACAACCAAGAGAATATTAAGATATTTGAAGGGGACTATAGATTTTGGATTGTGGTATGCAAGGGGTGAAGATTTCACCCTTACAACATATACAGGTGCAGATTGGGCAAGCAGTGTTGATGACAGGAAAAGCACTAGTGGAGGAGCATTATTTCTTAGAAATTGCCTTGTATCTTGGTTAAGCAAGAAATAATAGAGGCAAAATATATTGCAGTAGCAACTTGTTGCACATATGTTTTATGGATGAAACAAACTTTGAAAGATGTTAAGTTTGAATATGAGCATCCCATTCCTATACTTAGTGATAATATGAGTGCCATGAACATATCAAAGAATCCAATTATGCATTCCAGAACAAAGCATATTCCAATTAAGTATCATTTCTTGAGGGACCAAGCACTTGAACAACAAGTAAAGTTGGAGTATGTTGCTACAAAGGACCAAATTGCAGATATTTTCACAAAGCCTCTTCCAAAAAAGGCTTTTGAGTACTCGATGGAGAAATTTGGAGTGATGTCACTCTCATTCATTCACTAAGTTCTTCAAGAGAAGCATGTGTTCAAGAGGACCTATTCATTGTCTTATTTGATTAGCCTCAGATACCCTTTTTCATTAATGCCAAAGGGGGAGGACTAGAGTTAGGGGTAGCATTTCAGTTAGGGGGAGAAGTTGTCCTTGTTGCATTCCAAGATTATTTCTATGCAAGGTTGCCATCAATGACAAAGGGGGAGATTGTTGGAAAATTATTGCCATTGATGTTAAAGGCAAATTAAAGTATTTTGGTCAACCTATAATGCATCAAAAAAATTATTTTTAAATGACATGGGTCAACCCATGTATAAGTGTCTTTCTTGCTTTTGTCACCCAATTTGAAGACCTAAAAATTCAAATAAATATATTATATTTTTGTTGTGGGCCAACCTATGTCAGTAGGTTTAATTTGCAAATAAATAGTTTTAAAAAGGGGGGCTGACCCCCCTAGAGAGGTGCACCCAAGTTATTGGAGGAAAAATAAAATAAATGAAAATTATTTCTACTAAGTCGACCTAATTTTAGGCACCCAAATTTTAGGGAAAATAAAAATTAAAATAAAATCAATATGTTGTTTGGGCTAACCAACATTTCAGAGTGGTGATTGTTGGAATGAAGAGGCATGTTTGAGGGGTATATAAGGAAGTTTGTTGAGGGACATTTTATCAACCATTCATTGAATATCATTCTTATTTTAGAGCAAATTTATAGTAGATAAGAGTAGATTTATGTGAGCATAATTTAGGAAGATATACTTTAGATTTGAGAGAAATTTAGGAAGATGTAGTGCAGATCTTAGTGAAGGTGTATTGTAAATTTAAGAGCAAAGTCTTAAAGGACATTATGTTGATGTTGTGAGCAGATTTTGAAGATCATCTAGAGCAGATCCAAAACACTATTATTACTTTGCATTTTGAAGGATGGTTCCTTCTACTTTGCTAGATTGGGAGGTTTGAGCCTCTCACTCAAGAGGTTGGTGTCTCCTATGAAGTTGGTGCTTGGTGGAGGGGATTGGTGTCTCCTATGGGTTGGTGCCTACAAAGTTGTAAGAAGATCTATATAAAAACAATATTTTGTCATGGTTTTCTCCCACAAAGGTTTCCACATAAAATCATGTGTGCATCTCGTGCTCTAATTTGCTAGATCTTACTTGTGTGGATGCTTTTGTCATGTCCCCAAATCAGTGAAATTGAAAATATGAGATTGGACAATAAGTAAATAAAAGAAAATATGCATTTAAATTACAGATATAAATATTTGCAACTTAATATTATTATAATTATAACTGCAATTGACTATATTACAATTATAATTATCATATGATAATATTATAATTGTAAAATATGAATAAGATAATTTGATAATTAAATTGTAAAATATGAATAAATTAGCAAATTAAGTATATTAAAAATAAAATGAAATCACACATTATTATAAATATTATTATAATGTAAATATTCTACGAGTGTACACTAATCAATAATTATAATCTAAAATAAACTAGAATAATTAACATTATAAATATTGGATATCTTGTAAACCTAAGGTATCAATATATTATCAAACTCCACCTAAGAGGGATCCGACATGCTTATAATATTGGGCATCTAATACTATCACATGATTTTACTAGTTAGAGATATTATCTCTCAACAGCTTACCAAGGCAATAACCATTATTGGGAGATAAATAGCGGCCCCACCGTCGGCAATTATTAATCTTCTTTTGAGATCGTCTCCATTTGTGCGTCTGAGTCAACAAGCCGATGATAGTGTAGTTAGTATACAGTTAAACATTAAAATCATTGTTAATAAATGGAAGGACTTATTACGTTAAGAAGAGAGGCGTCGCTTGGCAAGATACGAACAAGAGATTATAAATGGAATAACCAAGGTGGATACACCTGAAGGGGAACTTCCCAAAGGCATCGAACCAAGCAGAGACGCCCAGCCTATGGTGTGAAGAGGGAAAATCGACAAGTAGGAAATCAGAGACAATTTGGAAGAATATTGTGATTCAGGTGAAGTGAATTCACTTAGCGAATTAATATTTAGCTTGTCCAAAATTAGCCAATACATCATACGGTAAATGTCTGAATAAATGATGCATTAGTACTGATTCCCCGTAATCTACTTAATATGTAAAAATGAATTATTTTTAATGAACCAACAAGGCTGCTTTCTACACTGGGACTAACCTTGGATTATCACAAATCACATATGCCTAAACCGGAGTGTTCGAACCTCATATACTGTCGATCCTAATTTATTCATTAAGGTTACTGCACTATGCATAGTTTAGATACAGACTGTCACTAATCTGATTATGGATGCAATGATTTCTTTGGATATATACATAGTAGATGTTACAAATTTGATTGTGGATACAATGCTTTTTTTAGATATATACATAGTAGATGTTACTAATTAGATTGTTGGTATAATGCTTTCTTTAGTATCATCATGATGATAACGATGTTGATGATGACTTAAGGAATCAATAATAAATGCAAATTGTATTGGATTGCTAAAAGGCTGTCTACTGAGTGCTTGTAAGCTTATTAGGAGGAAGGGCGTGAGGGAAGTGGTGCCTAAAAACCCCACTTAAGTCCACCCCTGGAACCCAAGGCAAGGATGGGCCCTGGAGGGGTGGAAATTCCACTCATAGTCTGCCCAATCCCAAGGCCTAGGTGGGCCATGGAGGGGTGGGGGTTCCACTCATAGTCCGCCACAACCATGGAGGGGTGGTAGGCTCGGGCCACTTATCCGCTCCCCCGACTGTCCCCAATAAGTCAAATGTCTTCATAGGTGATGCCATGGGTAGAGAATGCAGGTACAAGTGTTTCCACTAAGCACACCACTCTAAGTGTTTAATTTTCTTAGTCAAGACGTTCAACTTGGGGCCAAGGGGTGGGTTGTCCTGATAGGTTGCTTGTGCCCTTGGACTTAGATGGATAGCTTCAGGTAGATCTACCCATGCAACTCCTCATTTGTCTTCATTATTGCTTTTGTGGTTATATTTATATTTTAGATATCTAAATATTGATGCTAACAAATATGTTGTTAATATGATGAATACATATTCCATTCCAGGGTTACTACATTAGAAGAACATTCATTTGGAACTTGAAGGAAACCCTAAACCTAATCCGACAAGCAAATTTTAGGGCTAGGCTAGGTAAGGGACATTACAGTGGTATCAGAGCATCCTTCCTGCCATCCCGTGGGAAATAATGAAAACTTACCATCGAAGAAGCTCTAGGAATAATAGCCTTGGAAACGACCTCATGGGTGACCCATTAAGAGATGAACTTAGGGCCTTCATGGAGAATAGTGATAAGAAAACCCAAGCCCTAATAGAACAAAATGAAAAAACTAGCCAAGCATTACTTCAAGCCCTCCAAAACTTGAGTAGCAATAATACAAAGGAGACAAACTCTAACCACTTCGAAAACAACCCCACACCCTCCTGGGCCACAAGTTCTAGACCCACCCAACCCCCTTTCTTGCCAAGTGAAGAACCCATGGGAGAAAGCACTATCAATAGACCCCCTGTAGAGGATGTAGATGAGATCGTTGTAGCGTATTATAGGCTTGAGCCTAAATTGAGGGAGCTTGTGCCTTTTAAAGACTACTATGAGGCCAAACAAAGAGCGACCCCTAGAAGGGTGAGAAATGACCAAACGGATAAGGATCTCAAGAATAGGGCAAGTAAACTAACCCTCCCCAACTTTGACAGAAAATGAAAGAACACCGCACGATCATGGGTTCAAAAATTAGACACCTATCTATCCTTAAGCCCAATGACAGAAGCAAATACCATCAAGTTTGCCATATTACACCTAACTAGGATGACCCATGATTGGGGACACCACGGCCTCGTAACTCAAGGTCATCAACATGTGACCACTTACGATGATTTCACCCAAAGATTGATCAAGAGATTCGACCAAAGGCATCCTGAATGGTACTTTAGGGAGCTCACCAGATTAAGACAACAAGGAACTATAGTAAATTATGCCACCGAGTTTCAAAAACTAGCAGTCATGGTCCCTGAAATTTCCCAAGAGAGACTCACCTATTTGTTCATAGAGGGTCTAAGAGGATTAGTCAGAAGTATGGTGAGTGCATTATAACCCACCCATTTAGATGAAGCCATTTAGAAGGCCATGAAATTTGAAGATGACTTACCAAGAGACAAACCTAGGAGTTTTACCTCCTCTGAACCCCCTCACAAGGAAGAAAGGCCAAGAAGAGAAGATTCACGAAAGACATGTTCATACTGTAAGGGGAAATGGGATCGTGATCATATGTGCAAGGCAATGGAGGACATCAAAAGAAAAGGGTTATGCTTCACATGCCATGAGCCTTGGGGACGTAATCATAAATGTAAAGGTCGAGCCCACAAAATAGAAGCAATTCTCGAGGGAGAAAGTAAAGAGCACCCAAGCAAGAAACCTAGATATGAGGGAGATCTCAAAGGTATCCAATCAAATGAAGAAGAGACAATAAATAAATGGAGCTTCATGGAGGAGCGAATCTAAGGGAGGGCCTTACACTTGGAAGCATATCATTCAACCAATCTTTTCAATAAGAATTATAATATGATTACTTGAACTATCTTCATCAAATAGAGGGAAAACCTATCATAAAGTATTACATAAATATGTAAGATATCTGGGACATTAAAAGGGATTTGCTTGAGGGCAAGCAAATTGAAGGGAGGGGACTATCATGTCCCCGAATCAATGAAATTGAAAATATGAGATTGGAAAATAAGTAAATAAAAGAAAATATATATTTAAATTACAGATATAAATCATTACAACTTAATATTATAATAATTATAACTCTAATCGATTATATTACAATTATAATTATCAAATGATAATATTATAATTGTAAAATATGAATAAGTTAGCAAATTAAGTATATTAAAAATAAAATGAAATCACACATTATTATAAATATTATTATAATGTAAATATTCTACGAGTGTACACTAATCAATAATTATAATCTAAAATAAACCAGAATAATTAACATTATAAATATTGGATATCTTGTAAACCTAAGGTATCAATATATTTATTATCAAACTCCACCTAAGAGGGATCCGACATGCTTATAATATTTGGGCATCTAATACTATCACATGATTTTACGAGTTAGAGATATTATCTCTCAACAGTTTACCAAGGCAATAACCATTATTGGGAGATAAATAGCGGCCCCACCGTCGGAAATTATTAATCTTCTTTTGAGATCGTCTCCATTTGTGCGTCTGAGTCAACAAGCGGATGATAGTGTAGTTAGTATACAGTTAAACATTAAAATCGTTGTTAATAAATGGAAGGACTTATTACGTTATCGCTTGGCAAGATACGAACAGGGGATTATAAATGGAATAACCAAGGTGGATACACCTGAAGGGGAACTTCCCAAAGACATCAAACCAAGCAGAGACGCCCAGCCTGTGGTGTGAAGAGGGAAAATCGACAAGTAGGAAATCAGAGACAATTTGGAAGAATACTGCGATTCAGGTGAAGTGAATTCACTTAGCGAATTAATATTTAGCTTGTCCAAAATTAGTCAATACATCATATGGTAAATGTCTGAATAAATGATGCATTAGTACTGATTCCCCGCAATCTACTTAATATGTAAAAATTAATTGTTTTTAATGAACCGATAGAGCTGCTTTCTACACTGGGACTACCTTGGAATATCATAAATCGCATATGCCTGAGCCGGAGTGTGCAAACCCCATATGCTATCGATCCTAATCTATTCATTAAGGTTACTGCATTTCAAAATGGCAAACCTAACATTCTGCATTATCCTCTCGAGTGCAGATATACCCTTGGGTGTTACTCATATATATATATCAATAGGAAGAATTATCATTAGCACTATGCATAGTTTAGATACAAATTGTCACTAATCTAATTATGGATGCAATGATTTCTTTGGATATATACATAGTAGATGTTACAAATTTGATTGTGGATACAATGTTTTTTTTTAGATATATACATAGTAGATGTTACTAATCAAATTGTTGGTATAATGCTTTCTTTAGTATCATCGTGATGATAACGATATTGATGATGACTTAAGGAAACAATAATAAATGCAAATTGTATTGGATTGCTAAAAAATTGTCTACCGAGTGTTTGTAAGCTTGTTGGGAGGAAGGGCGTGAGGGAAGTGGTGCCTAAAAACCCCACTTAAGTCTGTTAAAATTTAGTGATCAGATTGAGTGCATAGAAAACTAATTCAAAAAAAATTAGACACAAAACACAACAGATGCCCTGGGAAAACGCTCCTCTTGAGGGAGAAAAACCCAGCAAAAATATATCACTTATATATTATTCAATAATCAACATTGTCTTGTACAATAAGGCCGAACTCAAGGCCAAGTAAGAGCACCAACTCTAGATGCAAAATACGGATTACAATCTGCTCTCAGAAAATCTTTGACCTGCCCTTGAAGGAAATTCGCACTTGAAGGAAGGATGATCGAACTTGCTTGATCATCAAATGAGAAGAGATGATCTTGTATTTATACATTGCTTGGGAGAGGTCGCACCTCTTCAAGAACAAGGTCAGCCACAAGGAGAATAAATTACAAATTAAATAATTCAACTATCAAGGGAGGGCGGCCAAGACATGATAAACAAATAAATGAAGTGAAGCGCCTCTTCACATGACAACATATAAATTAAATAGTTGGAAGCTATCATTTAATTTTCTCAATCAAGAATTAGATAGGTTGGAAGGAATCGCACGAAGCTGCATTTATAATCAACACTCCCTCTCAGCTAGGAAGAGTACTTCCAGTTGCACAAGACATATCACCTCAACATGATGTCTACTACATTGGCTACAACCAAATGTGAAAAGAAGAATATCACCTCATCGTGATATCAGATATCACCTCAACATGATATCAAATATCACCTCAACATGATATCAACCATAATGGCTACAACCATACTATAGCGTGTACAAGTGTTCATCACTTGTGTGATGTTGTCACCTCGACATGACTTTCACAAGTACAAGATGTGTCATGGAGACACACATATGACATCCACCATGACTCTCTCAGAGGGTGGAAACAAGGGATTTCACCTCGAACTTCTCTTCCAGAGAAGAACTCATTAACAAGGGCTTACACCTCAAATTCCTCCGTCTCAGAGAAAAAATGCATTAACAAGGGCTTACACCTCAAATTCCTCCATCTCAGAGGAAAATGCATTAAGGCAAACAATAAAAGTCAACTCCAATGATTGTCCAAACAATCTTGCAAGGAGTTTCCAAAGCCACACTGCTTCGTGAGCTGCCATACATGCTACAATATACTCTGCCTGTGTTGTACTCAATGCTGCAGATGACTTCTTCCTACTCCACCAAGATATCATAGCAGAACCCAACCTGAACCAACAACTAGAGGTACTCTTCTGATCTGTAACACATCCTGCTCAATCAAAATCAGTATAACCATGCAACTCCAAGACAACATCTGAAGAATATCTCAACCCATATCCAACTGTGTCATGCAAGTATCTTAAGATATGTTTAGCTACAAGAAGATGTATCTATCTCAGTTCACACATAAACTGACTAAGTGTACTCAGCATAATAGATATCTAGTCTAGTGTTAACTAGATACATCAATGACCCAAATAACTGTCTGTACAATGTAGGATCCGCCAAGTTTGAACTAGCTACAACCTCCTTTAATTTATGTAGGTTGGTCTCCATAGGTGTAGACATGGATTTGCAATCCATCATACCAAATCTGTTAAGTATATCAATGGTGTACTTCCCTTGACTTAGAATCATCTCATCTGGTTTCTTCCAGACTTCTAATCCAAGGAAGTAATGCATGATCCCAAGGTCCTTCATCTCAAATTCAGAAGTCAACTCCTTCTTACACTCGAGAATTAGGTGATCTTCTCCATTAAGAATCAAATCATCAAGATATAAGACTAAAATTAGTGCTTCACCATTGATTACCTTGATTTAGAGTCAACATCATTCTTCAGGAAGTGTGAACTTGACAGGTACTGATTAATCCTTTTGTACCATGTACGAGGAGCCTGCTTAAGACCATACAAGGCCTTCTTCAGCTTGCAAACATAAGACTCCCTCCCATGAATCTCAAATCCATCAGGTTGCTTGATATAAACTTCTTCCTCAATCACACCATTGAGAAAAGTTGTCTTCACGTCCATTTGATGAATCTTCCATCCTCTAGATACAAAAAAAGCAATTATGGTTCTGACAAAAGTATAGCGAGCAACATGAGCAAAAGTTTCTTCATAATCAACTCCCTCTTTCTAAGAAAACTCATGAGCCGTGAATTTTTCCTTGTACTTTTCAATGCTCCCATCTGCATCTTTAAGTACTTGCATCAATCTTCTGAGCTCTTCATCCAAGATTGCCTGCAACACTTGCCTCAATGCACACCTCTGGTATAGTAGAGAGTTCAAGGTAGACCTCCTCAACCTCATAGTAGATTACTCTATTCTGAATAGTTTTATGGAGCTACCAATATCAAATCCAGATGATTGTCTTGTGCAATTCTGATCTCAACGGTTGAAGAGGTCTTTCAAGGATTTAACACTTGGCCTTGCAACACTGCAACCTTCACTTCTTCTCAGTGAGTCATAGAACTCCCTCTTGATCCCTGCTTTAGAGATTACAAGGAAGACTTCTGGAAGTGAACTCCCTCTAGCCACCAACTTAGTCTCATGACTGCAAGTTGTGACTTCACGCTTGATCATTTCTTTGGTCGGAATGACTTCCTTACAAGATGCCTCAAGCTTTTCATCACTAAGCAATCTCTCATCACTTTCTTGCTCCTAAAACTATCCTAGAAGCAATAGAGAGAGATTACAACAATTCACAACTATCCAAAGAAATATCAAGGCCAGAATCATACAAGGTTTACTATGAATATATAAGAATTTATGAACAATATTAAAACATGAATAAATAAATCAACATAAAATAGAAATATATCAAAAAATTAGAATGAAGGGATAAGGAAACTTATCTTTATTGAATTTTTGATATAACTCTTTCTTCCAACTTTTACTCCTCTTGAGAGTGCTAAACTCAGCACAACAAAAGACAATCTGAACAACTGCAAGTTTCTTCAATGCATTATGCAGTTAGCATGTAGAACCAACTCTCTCCAAGAGTCAAGGCTCTAACACAGTTCATGCATTAGAGAATTATATCGATGTGATCAACCTATCACAACGAAAATGCAGTTCTCCTTTTATTCCAAGGTCACACTCAGAAATCTTTTCAACTAGCTTGTAACATCTTGCAATGAATAATTGGTATCTCCAAAAAGATCTTATGCCAGTGATCACAACTAATCATACATGATCCAAATAACAAGGTCAAATCTGCATAACTCAGCAAACTGAATTTCAGCCCAAATTTCAAAAGTATATAATAAAATAAGAATACTTATCTCCTTTATTGAGTAGGATTTGACTTGAATTGAATAGCACTAACAAGGATAGGAACTGCAACCTCTGTTGTCGAATATTCTAAATCTCCCCAAAATGGGAAAAATAATCCTATCAAGGCTCCAACTCATGAAGCCCACAAACAACTGTTCTTGATGTTTGGATGGTGTAACTAAAACAACAAAGAGACTTCAGTTGTGTATTGTTTCTCAAGAGAATTCACAACATCATCATCTGGATGCCACCTCATCTTAACAACAACAACCTATGCTTATAAATTCCATGATACAACCGGCTTTGAGTCCCCGAAGCAAACTTATTACCTATGAACAACTAAGACATGTCAATACTCCATTCTAATCTACCTCTAAAGGGTTCCTCATTACCATAGGATTCCAAATAATCTCGTACTGGACAATGTCCATGATCATCGCAGTATTACATACATTTGATGTTACATGATGCCAGAGATATGGTTGCAAAGATCTCATGGTCATTTTGCTCCCAGCTGTAGGTCTTCAAGGAAATATCGACGATCCAGTATACCAAACTGGACAAGCTCGACCACCTATTCAGCTTCTGGAGATCACATGGCATAGTTTACTAAACACTTTCATCAATCTTCGCATTGATATGGAAGTGACTACTTCAAACTCAAGCATGTGAAGGACACTTCAATTACTCCTTTCTGCAATTGATTGCAATAAATTTCTAGCACCATATGTGTCAGGACCAAATCGCGATATTTATCAAGATGATGGTATCCAGAAACTGAGGTGAGTGTCATTGCATAGCAAGGATGAGGCTTCACTTCATAATGAGGTGATGCATCGCTAGTGGTAACAACTCGATTTCACAGTGAGACCTTCCCCACACAGAACACTAATACTCGGTGAGCCTCACTTGATACAAGGATCCCATTCGGCATTCATAGGAGATTGCTCAACTTCAGAGGTTGATGCAAGGTAGAGCACAGAGACGTGAAGATGAGGCGATAGCAATAAGAAACCTTTGAAAGGGGTCCTGGTAAAGTCAATGCTCGAAAATGGAGGTGGATCGCGTGTCAAATGTACCTTCAACGTGAAAGATACAAAATCTGCTTTCCTTCTCAACTACGTGTGTTATAACAATGCTCATAAATGAATTCTGTCAATAGGGCTCATGTGATGTTGGTGTTGTGTTGTTTCCACAAGCCCAAGTACTCTCTGGTGGTGACGACTAACTCAACAAATCGCTAATAGGAGATTTGGTTGCCTTTGGAATGCCTAATCTCCATTCCTCGACCCAAATACGATGTCACTAGTGTCACGAATTGGACCTGGTATGTCGACAAGATGCCAACTTTAATGAATGAAACTCTTAACATCACTTCTATTGATCTGATGGGAGTGATGCACAACACTTGAAAAATACTCAGGTGCAGTGCGAATAATGATATCACGGAATGAATTAGTCAATGTAAACTATAACATTAATTCTGCCATAGTCTTAACTTTAAATAAAGATGCAACTTTCTCCAAGATCAATTAGACTCCCAACATCCTACCCTTATTTTTTGCAAACAAGCTTTGATCGGTTCCCCTGAACCTGCTCTGATACCATGTTAAAATTTAGTGATCAGATTGAGTGCATAGAAAATTAATTCAAAAATCAGACACAGAACACAGCAAATGCCCTAGGAAAACCTCCTCTTGAGGGAGAAAAACCCAACAACAATATATCACTTATATATTATTCAATAATCAACACTGTCTTGTACAATAAGGTTGAACTCAAGGCCAAGTAAGAGCACCAGCTCTAGATGCAAAATACAGATTACAATCTGCTCTTAGAAAATCTTTGACCTGCCCTTGAAGGAAGGATGATCAAACTTGCTTGATCATCAAATGAGAAGAGATGATCTTGTATTTATACATTGCTTGGGAGAGGTTGCACCTCTTCAAGAACAAGATCGGCCACAAGGAGAATAAATTACAAATTAAATAATTCAAATATCAAGGGAGGTCAGCCAAGACATGATGAACAAATAAATGAAGTGAAGCGCCTCTTCACATGACAACATATAAATTAAATAGTTGGAAGCTATCATTTAATTTTCTCAATCAAGAATTAGATAGGTTGGAAGGAATCACACGAAGCTGCATTTATCATCAACAAAGTCCACCCCCAAAACCCAAGGTAGGGATGGGCCCTGGAGGGTTGGAAATTCCACTCATAGTCCACCTAATCCCAAGGCTTGGGTGGGACATGGAGGGGTGGGGGTTCCACTCATAGTCCGCCACAACCATGGAGGGATGGTAGGCCCAGGCCACTTATCTGCTCCCCTGACTGTCCCCAATAAGTCAAGTGTCTTCAGAGGTGATGCCATGGGTAGAGAATGTAGGTACAAGTGTTTCCACTAAGTACGCCACTCTAAGTGTGGAATTTTCTTAGTTGGGACTGTTAACCCTTCAAATTTGCACCCCTACCAAATTCTGGAAACTCAACAAATTTGGAGCAACATGGGACTACTTTCAAGTTGTGGGTATCATATTGTGAAAGTAGACCTCTAGATTATGGGTTGGCTCCCCTTTTGGTGTCACCTAAACTATTGTTAAACTAATGATTTCCAGAGGAAAGAGTAAGAGAGAAACATAAAAAATGAAACTTAACTAAAAACTTTTAAAAGGTGATGCACCAAAAACTAACTAAGACCTGCAAACAACTTGCACACAGTTTTATCAATGACTCAGCTTACCTTAACCCATCTCAGATATTTTCATATATCAATGCATAAGTGTTTTGTAAGGAGGCTTGGTTCTCTTAACATTTATGAGGGAAAGGAAATATTTCACAACTAAAAAGACTATTTGAACCACCACACAACTTACAACCTGCAAACATCTATGTCCATTCTACCTAAAGGTGTTAAAGTGAGACAAACATGAAGGAGTTACCAAAACTCACAAGAACATTCATCAATCACCGCACTGCACACAATGAGATAGCTTCAAAGAAGGTAAAAATTGAATTTTATTAATAAAAATGGTGTTACATACTGCTATATATGTTTGATACTGAGTCACAATGCTCTCTCCTACTCGAAAAAGCTCCAAGATAAGCTACAATGCCTGGAGAAAGAAAGAAAGAACTCCTGAAAAACTTAAGTTTGAAGATACTTAAGCAATTTTGAAACAAATGCTTCACACATGTCCTTCTAGAAACTCTAGTCAGATGCAGCATAAAAGCCAAAAAATACTTCTAAAATCACTCCAAAATGCCATCCAAATGTAGAAAAGTCAAGACAAGACCCAAGTCATGCCAAAAGCATGACAAAACTGCCTCCAAAAGGTCCATTCCCTCCAAAATCAATCAACAATAACTTTCACACTTTCCCCATGTTGGTCAATACTCCTCCAAATTGCTTTGACTTATAGTTGGCACCAAGTTATTAACCTCAAACTACCTCCTAACTATTTACATTGACATAAATAAGCTTCAACCATCTCCATTGACCATATTTTGAAGACACGCGCTATTATCTTGCATTTTAAAACAATTAAACTAAGTGACTTATAGTTGCATCACTTAGACTAATGTTTTACAATTATGAATTAATGCAAAATAAAAAGGTCAAGATGACTCACAAGGAAAACTAAGTCTTGAAATACTTATATACTTAACATAAATGAAGGAGTATACCAAGTTCATTTGGAATGAACTCACCATGGCAAATTAATTTCATTTGCAAAAAATAAATGAAAAGGAAAAAAAATGCCTAAGTCACCTATCAGCATAAGATTAGGGTTTTGGAAACCCTAATCAAGCCCGCAACCACTTTCATTTTGCTTTGCATTCTCACTTTATCATGAAGACGCCGCCATGAATCTATGGAGGTTCTACTAAAGCTTTATGTGCAAAAGAAACTTGCAAGAAACAAACTGGTTGAGATTTGGCAAGCCATTATTCGCATCTCCTTTACGTTTTTTACCTAGGTTTTTGTAGCTCAAATTTCTTCCTGGAATGTTGACTCCATTGTAATAGAAAAAGGTGAAAATACATTCATTTTCTGTGTATTCTCCATTACAACTACCTTATGGACAAGACACCTTTTTTTTCTGAAGAAAATGATGAAATGGCACGATTAGAAAAACTTTATTATTGGCCTTTGATGCATTTCCAGGTCTTTGCTTGCAATGTTTAAAAGTTCTAGGCAAAACAATAGTTCAGATTTTGCCTTTCTAAGATAATTTTTTTCATTCAGTGTTCTTGGGATTTCACAAAACCAATCATAGTATTGGGTCATTAAGAAACCCTAGCTTCAATTTATGAAATCAATGTCCTCAAGCTCCACCCAGAATCTGCTCTATTGACTTTAAAAACTTGGCTATGATAAAGTCATGCAAGACTACAATATGAATGAGATTTCATGAGAGAGTGATTAGTTAAAATAGGAGCTATCTCAGTCAACTGTTCCACAAGATAATGTTGCCATGTGAAGAAAAAATGATTCATAAAATGATCAATGCCATTGCACAGTATGAGTATAGACTCAAAGCTCTTTACATCTTTTCCATTTCTTCATGAACACTGCCTTTTTGATGACTACATTTCACTTCAAGTGATTTTCCTTTGCAAACCCTCCTCTGTTTTGTTTGCTTTTTTTGTATAAAAGCATTTTGGGTCCATTTCTCGCATCTGGCCTCTGGGCTGGCACATTTTGGTATTTTGGATCTATACTTGCAAAAATTCACGAGCTCATCAATTTATGTTGTAGCCAAAATTTTCATCTCTGGTGTGAAGGTTTTCATTCCATTTGTCATGTTGAGGGTCCTCAAGTTTCTGACTGCCCTTATTCTCTCATGGCTCTGCTTCTTCAGTTGCTCTCAAAGCCTACCACTAATGGATGGTTCAATATATTATTCACCACAAGTGGAGTACAAGGAAACAAATAACCATTGCTCTCTTGTAATTGAAATGGAAAGGACTCATGGCAACTCTGTCATGAATGTCTTCTTATACTATGCATTGTCTTCATTAACAATGCCTATTTGCTTTCGTTACCTCTGTGAGTTTGTATAAAAGTTGTATTTTCATGAGTCAAGACTGTGAACACCTACATGATGCCATTACCCTAAGATACCTGTAGTTGTAACCTTCACACATAGACTGTCCTATATAATGTATGTGACTGAAAATATCTCAGATTGTAGTTTCTTTGAACAAGTTTTGGTCTTCTTATGGAACCATTGACAAATATGTACCTTATAGAGGCTTTACTCATACCCCTTAATCTCTTGTATGTTGTCTCATGGCATGATGACTTCTTGATGATAACTACCTTTTTCTTATACATTCTTCAATATTTTGTTGCACTATGTCAGACAATCTACATGCCTTATGCATTGGTTTTCAACATTTTGCATACATGTTTACCAGGGTGTCCACTACTACAATCCTTGATTATATATAGTGTTTTTTTTATAGATTTCCATGCATTCTAGACTGTGAGACAACCTAACAACTAAGACTCCTTTTGATAGGCATTGTCTCATTATAAAAGTGGGTTCATTGTCTGTAAGAAATGTGCATGCCATTCACCCTAAGCATTTGACTCAGCCCTGATCCTTCATATCTCACTATACTTTATCACCATGGAACTGTATATTATATTCTCAACATATATGATCTTCCTTGGTATAGTCACTGTCAACTCGACAAACATTGTGCTCTACCCATTGTGACCTCCACTTAATGGTATGTTGCAACGAGGTTTCCTTATGCATTAGACATGGTTGTTTAATGCAACCTCCTTTTATGCCACCTTTGTTATTGACCTAAGTCTTTCCAAAATTCCTTCTTGCCACTTTTGTATAATTCTATTTTCTTTGCTATCCATGATAGTCCTAGGCTATCCTTTTGCTTCTTTATCCATTGACCATCCATGTTGTGTCACTATATACTGAAATTACTTCTTGACTATCCTATCACAATGACAACTTACTATCACTTGGCCAAAGGCGCTATACACTTTGTATTACGAAGGAATTTCAATGAAATGATAACTACTTTAATGGACCTAACGACTGTCCCTACTTCTTTCTAATAGCATAATGTCCTTTTAATGTACAAAATTCCATGTCTATTGTTATTAAATGAAGACATCTTTGATACCTAATCAATTGTATAAGAATTGTTCTTCATAATTAATAGGTTGTCTTTACTATTTCATGCCTCCTTTTGTTTGTAAATACTCATTGCATCAGTAGCAAGATGATTACCAATGCATGCCAGTTACTCATATGCATTAATGTTCTTTCCTTCGTTTGCATTGCTCTTCAGGACAACATACTGTTATGATGGGGCCTTGCATTCAATTGTTCACCTTGTGCTGCTCCATTTAGCTCATGATAGCTCTCGATTGGACTTGATAGCTTTTGTACCATGTATTGATGAATGCATAATTGAACCTGATGCATCTATAATTGAACTTGATGCATTTGTGCTTCAGTGTTCATATTATCATAGAAATCATTTGTTTCTTGGGAAGAGACAAATTGTTTCATCTTTGAATGATTGTTGTCCTTGACTTTTTTCCTTCAAAGCTTGTTTTTTGAAAATTATGGCAATTAAATCCAACACATATCATTATTAAAATAGAATTTGGATCCATTTAAGAAGATTGAAAGACATATCCAGCAGAGTACTGCCCCTTTTTGGCATGATGGTAGCAGAGTAACTTTCTTGATAGTTCACACTGTTTGTTGCATCTTTTGAATCTGATAATGAAAGTTGATCAACTGGTATGATTTCATATTGATTTAATGCATCAAGTATATGTTTATCATTGATTTGATCAAGTTGCTCAATTTCCTATCCCTCTTAAAACACAAGAGGGTAGCATGTTGGACTCAACCCTCGTGGGAGCCACATTTTACTCCACATGATGTAATCAACTGAAAGAAAACAGTAACAAATATTTGTCCTATATCTACACAAGGAGCAAACATGATAGATAAAAAAAGCCTATGATAGGTGTGTTTGATTACTCTTTTGTTTTCCTAGACACCTATGGTATGCTTTATGTTCTAATGCTTATGGAGATCAGATTATATGTTTATGGATACTTGTACATAATTTGATTAGTGACCTTTCATTGCTCTAACATCACTCTTTCTACAAATGTAGGGAACCTAGGAGTAGCAAGGAGAGCATCAAACGAAAGTAGGACAAGCGGGGAAGACTGGAGACAATGCAGAACAAGGCAAATGGGATTCGTCATTTCAGGCAATGACGGGTCCCTCTTCATTTTATGTGCATTTCTATTTGTAAATGTATAGTGTTTTCTATATATGTATTAAAATGATCAGTCCCTCGGCTTGTGAGGGACACTATACACTTATCATTATCAATAAAGACTACATTTTGGAAAGATTGTGCACTTTGTTCTAATGTATGCAATTGCATAACTGTAATAATGCAATCTTTTGATAATCTCTTTTATGCACATGGATGAAACTTAGCAGAAAATTATATGTGCCTTTTACTGTTTAAATTCAAACACAATCATAAGTCTGCCTGATTTAGCTAGAAGCAAAATCAGGTAATAGGGATGTTCAACTTGGGGCCAAGGGGTGGGTTGCCCTAATAGGATGCTTGTGCCCTTGGGCTTAGATGGATAGCTTTGGGTAGATCTACCCATGCAACTCCTCATTTGTCTTCATTATTGCTTTTGTGATTATGTTTATATTTTGGATATCTAAATATTAATGCTAACAAATATGTTGTTAATATGATGAATACAAATTCCTTTCTAGGGTTACTACATTAGAAGAACATTCATTTGGAAAGAAGGAAACCCTAAACCTAATCCAACAAGCAAATTTCAGGGCTAGGCTAGGTAAGGGACATTACAACTTTGATTATTGCTTATGATTGCCAAAGTTACAAATTAAAAAAATTGTTCTTACACTGGTTCACCCACTCTCAGAACAAGCATGTGTGTGTTTCTTCAGTTTGAGATGTGAAGTTGGGAAGCAATGTGAAAGATGATATGTTGAGAGAAGTATTTTTGATAAGGAAAAACAGGTTTTGAAGAGACCTCAAAACCCTTTACAAAGGTGAAAAGCTGCAAGAAAGACAACCTAGAGAGCCCGCAACCCAAAAAAACCAAAATGTTAACAATAAAAATTAACAAAGAAACCTGCCAGCAACCCAAAAGCAAAACATCATCAACAAGGTTGATCAAGAAAAAGAGACAACACAACCACAACATCTTTCCGAGAACATTAACTGAGGTCAAATTTTCCTCAATGGCCCCCTCATGCATCTCCATAGCATCCTTGAGCTCTTCAAACAAAATGGCAACCCACTTCTTGGTCTTGCTCCTCGTTCTCAAACACGGGCCAACATCCACATCCTTTTCCACACCTAGAGCAGGATCCTCATTCTTCTCCACCAAGTTTGAGCAATTCACATCCTCCATTACTTTCTCAATATCACCTAGCTCTAGGGGTTTACCAGTCCATTTAAAGGCTTTCTCATTTAAAACAAAGAGTCCCTTAGCAGTCGACTTCAAGGAATTATTGCTAATATTCACTGCAGTCTTCAAATCATCCGACAACTTGCTAATTATTTCCTCTATGTTAACAAATCTCTCCTCAAAAGTCTTGTGAACCACCAATTCCAAAGAGGAAATCCTCTCCTCATGAGTAATACCAAGGCGATCAACATCCACTACAAGTTTATCAAGCATAACATTCATGGTTTTGACCTTACCTTTAATCGCCCATTCCTTCTGATTGCTATGGACTAGCACCACACAAACATCTTGCCAATTCTTTACCTGGACATTGAGCTCCTTAACTTCTGAGAACAACCATTTAACCAAAGAAAGCAAGTTACGTGTTCCATCCTTGGCCATCCTACAAAACATGCCCATATTGATCTGATCCCAATTAATAGGAGGCTCAACTTTTAAATCAAAATTTTGAACAGGGTCTTCCTGACGCTCCTCACTATCCTCCTTTTCATCCTCAGCAAGGGAATCCTCCACTTCAACTTTAACCCGGTGCTTATCTAGCATGTTTGCCAAGTCTGGCAAGACTTCCAACCACTCTACCTTCATAGCCCTCCCTTTAACTTGCATTGTACTTAAAGGAGAGTCAAGAGGAACTGGGTTAGGGTCAACCCCCTTAGACACTAGAAACCCTCAATCCATAGGCTGCACAAACTCGGAGAGGTTTTTACCAACACCAAGAATATCCTCCACAATAGGGGAGCTCACCACAACACCCACTTTACTAGGGCCCTGAAAGGGTTTTTCACCAGCCGCAGGGGAGCTCTCCACAACACCCACCTTACCAAGGCTCAAAGAAGGTTTCTCACCAGAAACAAGGTCCTCTACGACATTCGACATCTCCACCTTCCTCTTGACATAAGACTTATCTTTCCTGGGGCACTTATTGTTCCCCTTTGCACTCTTCTTCCTAGACGACACCACAACTTCCTTCAACTCAATATCCATTTCATAACCCTTTGACCAGGCTTCAGAAGCTTCATACCCCTCCTCAGACTTGCCATCCTCAACTGACATCTCTTCAAAATCCTCATCCTCATCCTCATAATTCCCTTCCCATTCCATTGCAGAATCACTAGAATTTTTAACACCCTTTTTGCGGGCCGAGGTCTTAGGAGAAACTGGGATTAACTTCATCTTTATGTGAACGAACATGAGATTCATAAGGCCTTCATGGAGAATGACCTTCTTAGGATTCTTCTGATGATCCTCAATACTATTTTCTCCATAGACAACAAAAGATAAAAAGGAAACGAAACCAACACCTTATGACGGAAATGATTCAGAAGCATAAAGTGGTAGCTATAAACAACAAAAAACCTACCCTCCAAGGTGAAGTAATGCATAATTTCCAAAACTAGATCCCTCCAAAGCGGTTTGAGAGACTTGCGGGCGTACCCACCACTCCCAACTTCCCTAACCTTCTTCTCATCAAATATAAAGAAATTTGCAAAGGATTTCTTAGCCACACCTCTGTCTCTATAGAATTTCATCCTACTGGAAGGAAGCCCAGTTACCTCCGCCACAAAATCCTTATCAATATCGAACTCCACGCCTTTGTAACATAGAATCCTACTACTCCACCCTTTAACAAAAACCTTTGTCGCTTCCAGGTTCAAGCCTTGGAGCTTTATCAAATATGGGGTAACCCCACCCTTTTCCAAATGTTCCCACATAGTTTCATTACTCTAGAACTCCTCACAAGAGCTCGGCTCCACTCTACAATGAGCTCCACCCATTGTGGCATGTAGTGAACAAGAAACCAACACCTTAATTTTCTACAAAGACAAAATTAGGCAAACTAACCACAAAATAATGCACATAAGACCCACAAAGTGTGTGAGCCTGCCATAACAAGTACTGCCAAACCTACATAGCCAAGCCATAATATCTCAGAAATCTAAATGGAAATTATGAGAAGAGCAGGGGCAAGACTCAACATGATAAACCAAGTCAAAATAATAACAAAGAGCCTTTCCCTCATCTCGACCACCTTAATGACATGACACCTGGTCATTATTGGAAATGATTTTAAGGTTAAGTGGTAAAGATTCAAATTCATCCCAATTATTTCAAGCTACCACTCCCAAATTAGCTAACCCATCAGCCAACAAGTTAGCTTCCCTAAACACATGCACGATTCTTATCTCATCAAAAGAATTAATGATGGAAAGCAATTCATTAATGAGATGGGAAATAGACCACAAAGGTGGGCACTTCAGCAAAAAAACACTTTATAATATTAAGCGAGTCCCCTTAAAGCCAAAGTTTGGATATGCCTAAATTTTTTGCTAACACGAGGCCATGATAGGTTGCAGCTATGAGAGAAGTGTTGATATAGTTTATGATCTATATTCTTTTCCCCATTGGGTAGAGATGTTACCTCGTCTCCCCCTTATTAATCTTAAGTAGATTCAATGTGTGTAAATCCTTGGGTTGGGTGTAATTATGTGAGTGTTTGTGTCTATATGTTGATTGTGGTTATGTGTTTGATTGTAACCTAGTTTTTATGAAGACCTCCTAGCTCGGGGGTGATTGGTTTTCCAGTCACAAGTTGGGTGGTGAGCACCTTATTGGCCTTGGAAGAAAAATTGTTTTTTGTGTAGGTTTGCATATTTGAGGAAATTTGCAGATTGGAAATAACTATATTTATTTGGGAACAACATGCATGATGTCATCCTTATGTGAATTGCCCTATTGGGTGTATTGTAAAAGTTTATGATTATAGTTGTAAACATGCAAGTGAAAAATATTGTAAAAGAAAAATTACAGATTGTTGATGTAATTTGGCTTTTGTTAAAAAAATGTGAAGTAAAGAAATAGCAAGTATGTTGATCTTGAAGGCTATATTTGTTGTGAATAGCTGTGAAAATGAAATTCTTTGACTTTGATTTACTTCTTATAATAAAGTTATATTTTGTTGTTTAGAATACGCAAAGGAAAGAATAAGAAATGAAATTTTTAACTATGTCTTGCTTTTGGGTATGAAGTTGTAAACTGTTGTTTTAGAAAATTATTTTTGTAATAAGATAAACCTAATCAAAATCATAAATCTAACCAAATTTTTAAAAATTATTTTTAATCCTAGGAGATTAGAGAATTCCATGCCAAGAGGGTTATGTTGGTCTCATGCATCATCCCATAAAAGAGCAAGGTATCCCTTGTCCACAATCCATAAAAGGTTAGCTTTAAGAAAACTACTATCCAATTTCATAGTTTTTCATATTTAAGAACCTCTACTAGGGTTGGCATCCTAGGGATGAAATTATGCTTCTCCATATTTTGGTACTTAAGATTTAGAATTGTTCCCCATAAGGCTTCCTCCTCCAAACACTATTTGTAATATAATTTGGCAATGAGAGCTGTATTATTAAGGAGGTAAGACCTCATACCTAAACCACTTTTCTCTTTAGGTTAATAATTCTTATCCCAATTAATCAAATTCCATTTATAAATCATGGATGGTGCCATTTGGAGTTGCAAGAGCCATAAATCTATAAATAAGAAGAGCTTGAATCACATCTTTAAGAATGATTATATGACCAATTAGAGAGATGTCTCTATGTCCAATAGTTGATATATGCTAAATAGAATCCAACATAACATTCTAGTATTTTTTTCAAGACAAGTAGGAGAAATAAGGATACCCAAAAATTTCAAAGGAGGAGAAGCAACTCAAAAATGGAGAATATTAGCAATCAACTTTTGAAGATGAGGGTCAATATGGAAAAATAAAACTTGAGACTTATGTTCATTCAAGAGTTTATCAAATACACTAATAAAAATGTAAGAGCTCAATATAAGCAATAGCTTCCTTAAGAGTGACACTTCCCATCAAACAAGTGTCATCCATAAATTGAAGATGAGAAAGGGGATCCATACCTTACACAATGTGAAAGCTCAAAATAGACCCAAGACACTTAACATGTTTTAAGAACTTGTCAAGTCTTTTTGTCATAATGAGAAATAGATATGGAGAGAGGATCACCTCAATGTAGATTTTTTTCAAATTGAAAAATAGCAAAAGGAGAGCCATTTATAAACACACAAAGAAGGAGAGGTAACATATGCCATTACCCATTAAATCTAATACTCAAAAAAACCAAAGGTACGTAAGATATCTCATAAAAAAGATTAATAGACCCTATCATAAGCCTTAAACATATCAAGTTTCATTAACATAAAACCTTTCTTGTTAACATGCATAAAACGAATTGATTCTTGGACAATAATAATACTATCAATGGTTTGGCAACCTTAAACAAACTCCCTATTCGAGAGAAATGATAAAAGTAGGAACTCTTTTAGTATCTCAAGCAATAGTTTTGAAAAAAATTCTTATAGATAGCATTAAAAAGAGCTATGGATTGGAGAATAATTTTTTTTTTAAAACATTATCTTTTTTAGGAATCAACACCTCAAAAGTTATTAAAGGATTTTAACATTTGTTTTGATGTGTGTAATCCTTCATAAGCATCCAAAATGTCATTTTTTATAATATTCCAAAAAACTTGAAATAACTTAATAGGAAAACCATAAAGACCTAGAGTTTTATATATTTTCATCATAAAAACAACCTGCTCTAATTCATCCATGGAAATACGATCATTAGAAAATGAATTATCATATATAAAAATAAGTCTAAGAATATAATTCAAAATAATATGTCTATTATTATATTATTATAAAACAATAAAAGCTTTGAAAAAGTAGTGAAAATAATAAACTTCTAATTGAATATTTTAAATAGATTCAATCTTGAACCTCTCCTATCCCTTAAAAACATCAACATATTTTATATGCACATAAATATCATAAACCTCTTCCCATCTCTTATTATTCCAAGACCATTGTATTTTATAGTTAATTACTAGTATTGTGAACAAAACCCACGGTCACTTAGGGTTTTAAGCAGTTAGCGATAATTCCCTTTTTCTCCCCTTTTGACCTATTGAGATTGTGAGGGAGGGGATTCAGTTCAGCGGAGGCGTGAGAGATCTGCAGGCACAAGACTTCAGTCGGCAATCATGGGTAAGACTTCTTCCTTGATCGCCGTTCTTCCCATTTTCAGTGTTTTTTTTTTCCGAATTGATTCTGTTTTCTTTAGTTGAAATTTTTCCTTGTATTAGCTTTTTTTCTTTAATGGACGCAAATCTGAGACGTAATACTGCATGGATTCAGGTATCTCACGAGATTCGATGCACAAGAGACGTGCGACGGGAGGAAAGAAGAAGCAATGGAGAAAGAAGCGAAAGTAAGTCCCATGTTTACCCTTTAAATCTTATGTAAATGTTCCAAAGTGTTTACATGTGGAAATATCAAATGTGTCTATATAATTGGATATTTGAGTAGAAATTTTAAAGCTTAGATTTTGTTTGGGGCATCTAGGTATGAGTTGGGAAGACAGCCTGCAATGACAAAGCTGTCAAGCAACAAGACAGTTAGAAGGGTACGTGTGAGAGGAGGAAATGTGAAATGGAGAGCTTTGAGATTGGACACGGGTAACTACTCGTGGGGTTCAGAGGCTGTTACTAGGAAATCGCGTATATTGGATGTGGTTTACAATGCATCCAACAACGAGCTTGTCAGGACGCAAACTCTGGTGAAGAGTGCTATTGTTCAGGTTGATGCTGCTCCTTTCCGTATCTGGTATCAGCAGCACTATGGCCAGGATATTGGCAGGAAGAAGAAAACTCCTGCTGCTGCTAAGAAAGAAACTGAGGTATGTGGGCAATAATGTGTCATATAACTATTTTTGCTCAATAGAAGGAATTGTTTTTGTGAAGACTCAAATATTCTTCAAAATAATATCAATTAAAATTCAGTCTGTATACAGAATCAAAAGATTTTGCAAGGTCTATGTCAAATACTCTGCTTGTTATTTAATTGGAGATTTTTGGCTTGTGTATAATTGGTATGCATTTATATATTTATTGCAGAATAGGTACTGGAGTGTTATGCCATATTTTTATATCTGAATTTGATGTTAGTTTATTCTGGATAGATTTTAGTTTGGCAACTTTGTTTACCAGAAGACTAGAAAATCTTGTAAAATCTTTTTGCTAACTCTGTTCACCATGAGTTCTGTAAAGCCCATTAAATTTTAAATTTTTCTCGGTCTCCACAATATTGAATTGTTGAAAGTGTTTTTTTGGCTCTCCAGAGAAGACAATGTTTGGCGGCTGGACTGCCACATGGCACTGACTCTTGGACTTAAAAGTTTGAAAATGAACACTCTTTGCACATCAATTAGTATTAATGGATAAAAAATAACAGATGATCCTTAACTGTTGACTTGAAGTATTCAATTCGTTCGTTTTTTTAGCTGTGATCAATATGTTTGTGCCTTTCTTGTGCATCTGCAGGAGGGAGAGGCTGCCTTAGAAGAGAAAAATAGAAGCAAGCATGTATTAAGAAAGGTAGAGAAGCGGTGCGAGGGTCACAAACTTGATCCACACATGGAAGAACAATTTGCTGGTGGCAAATTGATGGCGTGCATTTCTTCTCGCCCTGGACAATGCGGGCGTGCTGATGGGTATGGACACATTTTTTGCATTCTATTGAAATTTAAGAACAATATGCTTATTGGAAACTTGGGCAAGATGTTTGTTTTACTTTTAATGACTAAATGAGCTATGCGACTTTCTCCAGGTATATTCTTGAGGGTAAAGAGCTAGAATTCTACATGAAAAAGTTGCAGAGGAAGAAAGGAAAGGGTGGCGCTGGTGCTGCCTAAGAATTGATTTTGGCTTCTCGAGGCTTTTGTTTAAGTTTGTTTTCTGTTAAACAATTTTGAGTTAGATTTAGGGTGGCAATTTCTGGTAATGGCCAAGGATGAACTTGCTTTTGTTGGTCATATTGCCGACTTGGTGTATATTACTGCAAATTTAATAGATGAGTGGTTGCTCTTATTTCTAGCATTACCAATGTCACATTCAAGGACCATGCTGTTTTAAGTAAGTTCTGTTATTGGAATATATTGGCAGCATCTTGAGTTTATCTTGTTTTAGCAAGAAGCAATTGGTTTTGTTTCCTTGAGTCTATTGTAAAGCGTACTGCTGGTTACCGTGTATTTTACTGCCAGGAGTCTCTATTTTCTTATAGAACAGTGACCAAACATTGAACATATTGATAGTTATATTTCAATGGAGTAAAACTTTGTGTTGGCTTCGATGGATCTTACCATGTTACCAGTTCCACAATCTATTCAGGTCTTTAAAATGTGTCAGGAGCAGCATCAATCTTTAGATGCCTTTATTTGTTCATGGTGTCTGTTCGTATAGAATACTCAGAATCGTGATCATAAATGAGCATTTTAGATCAAGAAACAATTTGCAAGTAGCATGCCTTTATTTGTTCACGTGGTTTGTACACATGTAATACTCAGAATCATGCTCTTAAACGAGGATTTTAGCTTCATAGAAACAATTCCAAGAAGCGTGCTTTTATTTGTTCACGGGGTTTGGTCGCATATACTTGGAATCATGGCTGTAAATGAGGATTTGAGTCATAGAAGCAATTCCAAGAAGCTCATTTTGTAGGTGTAGCCAACTAGAGAGGAAAGGCATTTTTAGAAGTTTGTAGGAAGGGTTTTGTTTGGATAGTTCCAGCCACAGATTACTAGAGGAGAGGCCAAGCAACCAAACATGTTCATCTGTAACCAATCAACGATTATGTTAGTAAAACTTTGTGCTGGTTAACATGGTTCTTTACTATGTTACAAGTACAACATTTTTGTAAGGTGTTTAAAATTTGTTGGGAGTAGCGAGTGTAGGCCAAGCAACCAAACATGCTCATCTGTAACCAGTCAATCATTATGTTAGTAAAAATTTGCGCTGGTTAGCACGGTTCTTTACTATGTTACAAGTACACCATTTTTGTTAGGTGTTTAAAATGTGTTAGGAGCAGCATTATTGTTTCCTGGGGTTTGTTCTCAATCGACAATAGAACACGCAGAATCAGTCATATATGTATTTTCTCATCTCTTACCAGTTCACACTTTTTCTTGAGGTCTTAAACATATCAGGATCAGCATTAATGCTAATATGCCTTTATTTGTTCCTAGGGTTTGTTTACAATGGAAGATAGAGCCAGACTCTTATAGTCAAATATTTGCCTGTTATCAGTTCCACTTTCTCTTTAGGATCTTTTGGGACCAACATTTTGTTCAGAAATTTATGGTGTTTGTTCACGGTGGAATACATGACACTTAGAATCAGGTTTAAATTTGTGATTTCTTGGTATTAAAAGACCAGTTGTAGTTCTTTGCTAGGCACCACACTTTCTAAATTCATTATAGCATCATTCAAGCAGGAGGCATACTTGGAGTTCATTGAGAATTTGATATCCAATTGCAAGAAGATACTTTACTTTTGTTTTATACTGTTCGTTCTTGTTGCTACTTGTTGCATCTATCATTGGAAGAAAATTTGAGGATTACATAGTATGAACGCTCTTGGTACAATTTTTGTGTCAGCAACATTATGCAGGCGTCTTTTTTGATGCTGGAGAGTTGAGATTAACAGAACAGTATAAAATCCTTTATGGTGTTTACTATCAGGATGGTTGTTTGGAATCAAAATGAACAAACCCTTTTTTGTTTTCTCCCAGTAGAGTTTTCCAAGCTTCATCTCAATTCCTCCGTAGAGTTCTATTCTTTATCTTATTTATCTTTTGAGTGGTCACATTCTCATTAGAATTATTCCCTCTTAATCCTTTAACGAGCATAAAATGGAGTTAGCTCGTAATCAATGTAAATGCTTTTATTTTTTAATTAGAGTGCAAGTACTCTTCCTCGTGCCACAGACATGATATAAGCAAGTTTTGATACAAGGAGAATCCTTTCTCGAATCCCTGCTTAGTTCAAAACTATTAGGTAGGGATTGAGAAAGAACGATTGATAACTGAGCGGTCCCATGGGGGGCTTGGGCTCCTATTTTCACGGAAGCAGGTGGTCTCATGGGAAAAAAAAAATTCTGCTACAGGATTAAATGGAATCTTTTTCAGCCCAAACAAGCAGGTGGCTGAAAATTTCAGCTGGTGAGATTGGGGTGGGGCTAGAAATTGCCCCACCTGCTTAAGAGTACTTTCCTGCCACTTTTGGAGGGAAAAGATGTTTATTTATTAATTTTTTAATTCCCAGCATTCCATTCCACCACCAGCCTGCTTAAATTTTGAAGCTTCAAAATATTCATGGGACCACCGGCTTCAAAATATTCTGCTAAAAATTTAAGCAGATTCTGCCCCGGATTTTTAGGAAGGCCCCCCTCCATGGGACCGCCCTAAGTATTAGAATTGGTGTCTTTTTAATATTTGCATTGTACATTTCCATTTACTTTGTTTGAATGCTTTCTGCGCGTATTGTACAATCAGCACACCTAATTTAATTTACAAGATGCCATTTCATTGAACCTGTGTTGTTGACGGTGTTTTTATTTATTATTTTTTAGATCAATTAGATGTGGGTTCAATAGGGGACCACACCCAAAGGGAACCAAATATAAAAGCTAAAAGCCTTGACAAACTATATCAAATACTAGCTAAAAACCAAATATCAACCACACAATAATGAACTAGGTTGCCAAGATTATAAGCCCAAGATCGACCATGCATGGATGAACAAGGTCAGCGTTTGTCTTGAGAATGCAGAACCGTTTGCGATGCAACCAACTTTCTAGACGCAACTTTCTAATTTAAACTAAAGTCCATATTCTGATTGCGATTCAACTTTTGAGGGGGGAGTAGGGGTGGTGTAATGTTCCCGAAATTTCTAAATGAATTGGGCAGGAGAATTTAAAATAGTGTTTTTCAACACTAAGCAAACACATTAAATTTATTTTGCTGGGCCGACTCTTTTAGGCACCAATTTGTATTTAGATTTAATTTCTTTCCTTTGTTTTGAGTCTAGCTGACTTCTTCAAGTTGGCGAGTAGATTTAGTTTAAATAGGTCTGGTTTCTCCTTTTCATCATCACGAATTCTGGGAATGTATTCCGGCTTGGTAGATTGAGAGCATAGCCGCTCAAATTGGAGCTCTCACGTAGTGTGTAGTCTCTACCTGAGCTTAATTTGTGGCTTCAGTTTATTTCCTTTCCCATACACTCATCAATTACTCACGGTAACAGGAGTTTAATGCAATATCCATTGAGCAATATGGGATTGAGTTGATTCAAGAGTATCGGCGATCAGTGCCAGATCGTGCTTGACGGCTCTGGCCGTTCCGACCAAGCCTGATGATTGAAGGCATTCTTAGAGCGTCCTATTGATATTACAATTTGAGATCACCCGTGGAGAAGGATCGATCGAGGAATGTGACTACAATTGATCAGGACTGGAGATTGAAGGCGTGTGAGACCTGACAAGCTTCCCATCATTGTGTTCATAGAGGTACATGAGGTGCGACGCCACCTCTGGGTGGAGCATCGCTGATCATTCGAAGGTGATCACTGTCGGCACTTGGTCTTGGAGATTATCACATCCGAGAGTCACATAATCGATTCTAGAGCTCTACATTATTTCCAACATTGAATTTGCATTGTAACTTGAATCCGCCTTTGTGCAATTTCAATCAACTACAATTCGGGCTCACTTGTTATCTTACATAACTGGTGAACTTGTGATTTATGAATTCTGGGAATTAATTTTGTTTTAGTATAATTGGAACTTACTTTTTGAATGGTCATTTCATGGTGAATTCAAACTTCAGCATTTCACAGATCTGAGTTGAATTGCTTGTATCAGAATTTGTTTTCTGTTTGTTTTTGGTCAGGTGTTTTATAGTGGTATCAGAGCCATAAGGCCTGCTAGCCTCTGGTTGTGAGCTTATGCAACTGAGCCAAGGAGATATTCGGGCCCTAGAGAGAGAGAAGAAGTTTGAAGCTGCTCAAGGAATAGGAGGCAGAGGTAAGGAGAAAATGGGGGATCAGGATAAAAATAAGAAGTTGGATAACTTCATGAAACAACAAGACCAAACAAATTAAGCATTGCTGCAAGCAATACAGTCACTTACAGTTGCAGTCAACAACATCAGATCAGGATCCAACAATGATGAAGGAGGTAATTCAGAATGTTTAGGAGGAGAACAAAGCAGAGCATCAAATGGACACACCCACAAGCACTCAGCCTAGATTTTTGCCTAAAACAGTGGGCCGACAAGAAGGAGAAGAACGCAACTATGCGAGTATTGTGCATGAGTACCTGGAGTTGGATGAGAATGCTCAAGCTGCTATCACTTTCAATCAGTTTTATATAGCTAGACGGAGTGATGAGAGGCAACATCGTGGGAAGAGGGACTTCTAGCATAAGATCAACAAACTCTCACTTCTGACTTTTGATGGTTCAGGAAAGATGACTTTACAATCATGGATACAAAAGTTGGACACATTTTTTTATCTCAGCCCCATGACTGAAGAAGAAGCTATCAAATTTGCTATTCTGCACTTGGAGGATCTAGCACATGAATGGTGGCACCACGGTATTGTGACTCAAGGATTTGGGCAAGTGAATTCTTATGCAGATTTTACGCAAAAGTTGGTGGAGAGGTTTGACAGGAAAGATCCGGAAGTATACTTCCAAGAACTAACCAGACTGAAACAAACAAGCACTATGGACAAATATGTTTCTGAATTTCAAAGACTTGCAGTGATGGTGTCAAATGTATCTGATAAGAGACTCACATTCTTCTTCATCGAAGGCCTATCTGACTCTTTCTGTGGCTTGGTGAGAACCTTGGAGCCAACAACTTTGGAGGATGCCATTCGGAAAGCTTTGAGTCTTGAAGACTCCACCAAGAAAGGGAAGGCCGTCATCAAGAGTGCACCAACAGGGCAGCCAAAGAAGTCTTTCATTAAGGCAAATCCACCACCTAAGGTTCCCCCTACAGGTCCACACAGCATGTCAAGGAATGAATTACGCAAGAAGGGCTTATGCTACTACTGCAACAAGAAGTGGAATAATCAACACAGGTGCCAAAGGAGGGGACAAGTTTATTACATTGAAGTGGTATCCGATGATGAAGCAAATACTAAAGAAGGGGTCAATGAAGAGGACAATCTAGAGGAGCAACAGGGGCTCGCAATTGAAGGAAGCCCAACGGGAAGTACTTTGGCGACACTGTCAGGAACACCTCAATATCATTTTTCACAAGGGGAGTTCTTTGAGGACAGAGAGTAACAATGCTAATTGATAGTGGAGCTACACATAACTTCATTGTCAAGAGAACATTGGCTAAATTGTGATTGGCAACAGAAGACTTCGAAGCGTTTGATGTCCTGGTAGTTGGAGGAAATGTCCTTCCTTGCACAAAACGAATTCAACAAATGGAGCTGATATTAGGACACAAGATGAAGGAGGATTTCTATGTTGTTGATGCTGGCGACATTGACATGGTCCTAGGAGTGCAGTGGCTTCATTCACTAGGAGAATACACCACCAACTACCAAACCATGGAGCTGAAATTCAAGCATGAGGGCAGGGAGGTTGTGCTCAAGGGCCTTTCTAGGAATGGTTCTATGGTGGTTTCGGCCAAAAGAATGGAGTAGTCTTTCCGTAGAGATCAAGTGGCTTGGGCAGCAAAGTGCTTGATTACAAACACAAGCACACCAAAGGAGGAAAGAGTTTTCCCAAGTGACATACATGCTATCCTAGATAAAAAATGTAAAGTGTTCAAAGAGATACCAGCAGGATTGCCACCTGATAGGGGGTTTCAGCATGTGATAGAGCTGGAAGAGGGGCCAAACCTGTAATCACCACTCCTTATTGTCATCCATGGATTTACAAAGAAGAAATTGAGAAGGCAATCAAGGAGCTATTGGATATGGGGTTTATACGCCGAAGCTCAAGTCCCTTTGCGTCATCGGTGGTGTTGGTCAAGAAGGATGGGACCCTCAAGATGTGTATTGATTATCAAGCCCTCAACAAAAAGACAATAAAGAACCGCTATACTATTCCCAGGATCGATGAATTAATAGATGAACTACATGGAGCAATGTACTTTTCCAAGATTGATTTGCAGTTAGTCTACCATCAGATTAGAGTTAGAGACGAGGATGTTCAAAAGACAGCGTTTAGGTGCCACTACGAGCATTATGAATTCTTAGTGATCCCGTTTGGGTTAACCAATGCCCCCACTACCTTCCAATCTTGCATGAATCAGGTATTCATTCTTCAGTTAAGGAAATTTGTACTAGTTTTTTTTTATGACATCTTGATTTATAGTAGAACATGGGAAGAACACTTGAAGCATATAGAGGAGGTGCTTGACATTCCTGAGAGGAATTCATTCTATGCCAAGATGTCGAAATGTGAATTTGGGATGACGAAGATCCTATATTTGGGCCACAAGATCAGTGCCCAAGGGGTTAGTGTGGATGAAGAAAAGATCAAGGCAATACAGGAGTGGGCCACCCCCAAGAATTTGACATAGTTGAGGGGATTCGTGGGCCTATGTAGCTACTACAAAAGATTTGTGAAGGGTTTTTCTCAGCTTGCAGCACCATTGACCAACTTGACAAAGAAAGGAACCTTCTCATGGAGCCCCACAACCCAACAGACATTTGACAAACTCAAGGAGGTAATGAGTTCATGTCCCGTTTTGGCCATTCCTAATTTTTCATCTCCTTTTGTGCTTGAGTGTGATGCTTCAGGCGAAGGTATTGGAGTTGTCTTAATGCAAAACAAACATCCTATTGCCTATGAAAGTACAAAGCTCACCAAACCTGAAAGGGCTTTCTCTATTTACGACAAGGAGATGTTGGCTATTATGCATGCTCTTGCTAAATTCAAACAATACTTGGTTTGTGGGAAATTTGTGGTGAAGACAGATCATAACAGCTTGAAGTATTTCCTCAATCAACGGGACTTGAATGATAGGCAACAAAAATGGGTAAGCAAACTTCAAGCTTATGATTTTGATATTGAGTATGTGAAGGGCAAGAATAATGTGATAGCTGATACTCTTTCTAGAAAGCCTTATTTTTGTGCTGACTGATATATCAGCTGATTGGAGGATTGATATTACAGCTAAGTATGCTAAAGATTCATTTGCTAATGACATTTTGGAGGGAAAGATAGTTGATGACAGGTACAGGGTGGTTGAGGAGCTCATTCTCTACAAAGATTGGGTCTACCTTGTACCTCACTCCAGGGTCAAAAACAAGATCATTAAAGCTTGCCATGATACTCCCCTTGCTGGTCATCCAGGATACTATAAAACATACAAGTGAGGGAACGTTTTGCATGGAAGGGATTGAAAAGTGACATATTGCAGCATGTAAGAGAATGCTTGGTGTGTCAACAAAATAAAATGGAGCACGTGTTACCAACTGGCTTGTTGCAGCCCTTACCAGTTCCTAGTTAAAAATGGGAAAGCATTTCGATGGACTTCATCACGAGGCTGCCAAGGGCACAAGGTAAAGATTGCATTTATGTTGTGGTGGATAGGCTCACCAAGTACGCTCATTTATTTGCCATCACTTCAGAATTTAAGGCACCACAAGTTGCAGAATTGTTTTTTAAGGAGGTATTTAGACTACATGGCTTGCCAAGAAATATTGTGAGTGACAAGGACAGCAGGTTTATCAGCTTGTTTTGGCAAGAACTATTTCGTTTGGCTCACACTGAATTGACTCCTAGTATGAGCTACCACCCCCAAATAGATGGGCAAACAAAAATAGTAAATAAATGGATTGAAGGATATCTAAGGAACTACGTTACAGGGCAGCAATCAACTTGGGTGAAGTGGCTACACCTTGGGGAATTTTGCTACAACACAACGCATCACATGTCTATTGGGAAGTCACCATTCAAGGCGCTCTATGGGTACAAGGCCACACCTTTCATGGATTTGATCCTTGTCGATAGTAGAGTCGCGAGTGCCAGAGACATGATTCAGCAAAATGTGGACATCATGAGTGCCTTGAAGGAGAATCTTCAACG